>LUGF01051731.1:0-20290 GCA_001625245.1 Calycopis cecrops | reverse complement strand
GAACCTGTTCAGGACGTTCATCTCGCGGTGCAGCTGGTACAGGTGTAGCTCCAGTAGTTGGTTCTTCTCCTGGAAGGCGTATATCATTAAAATAAAATAAAATAAATAATAAAACAAAATAAGTTTATTTGTGATAAGCACAGTGAAACCAACAAGTACGCAACAAACAGTTTAAGATACATATACTTGACGACATCGAAATAGAATACTCAGGAAAAGTAACTCTCCTACCACAGCGCTTTGAATTTGGTTCCATTTACGCAAACATATTTACTGCTATTGCAACGAAGACTCACACATTACCAATGACAAGGCCTGCTCGCTATTGCCCGCTACAAGGTCACGTCGCCGTTGACAGGCTGTCAACTTGGCACTTGGTCTAGCAGCCCGCAACAGACGCGTACACGTAAGAGTAGGACACTTCACGTCGGTGTCGTGTCAGCGAGAGGTACCTCCCCGGTCGAGCCGGACCAATTCGGCTACCTGCATGCATGCAAGGTGGCACTACCTTATCGTTGTTTAACAAACCTGTACGCGTATCCGCTCTCGCTGCAGATATTTCAATCGTATGTCGAAATCCTTCTTCAACTCCTCGGCCTCCAAAATCAACATGTCTTGTTCGTACAGGTGACTACGAAATATATAAAACATAACTTATTGTTAGGCTAAAAATAATGTACATCGTTATTTTTTAAAGTGTTTTTAGGGTTCCGTATCTCAAAGAGAAAAAACGGAACCCATATAGGATAGGTCTGTACGTCTATCAATACCTTTTTCTGTAAAACGCGTGAAGGGATTAAGCTGAAATTTTTGTCAACTACAACAATAAAAGCCGAAATATAACCCCCAATAAAAGCCGCTTAAAACAAGCGGTTACTCACATACATTTAGTAGGTGAATTACAGTTATAAGTTGATAATGATTTTTCCAATGATCTACATATAATTTACAAGTTTTCAGATTTATTCCTATATATGTGCTATAAGTTCTTACTTCTTGCCAAATTTCACAACTCCAGATCAACGGGAAGTACCCGATAGGTTTTTGGTTTTCGACAAAGTACGTTTTCATACAAAAATTGTGCATAATTGGCTATAACTTTTTATTGCGTTAACTTAGAAGTGTGATTTTTGTCAACTTAAACGGCAGGCGTAAAGTTACAATAATTGAAAACCATGCATTACGTTTGGATTGTTCTTCCCATTCATACGGAACCCTCGGTGTGCGAGTCCGACTCGCACTTGGCCGGTTTTTGTTACTAACTACGGTCTTTATGTAACTAACCAAATGGACTATGTCTGATCTATTCATAAACACCCCTCACATACAGGTTGGATGAAAAAAAATAATTTTAGATTCAGTTCTATGTATGGAGTGCCTCCCTCCCTTTTTTAATTTATTTATTTTTATTCAAAATTCGAGTAGCGGTTCACAAAGTACATCAACTTATAAAGTTTAAACTACGAAGGCCCAATAGTTTCAAAAAATGGCTGTGACATACGGTCTGACGGACGGACAGACAGACATGACGAATCTATAAGGGTTTCGAATGCCCAGAAGTTACGCTAAGGTGAGCTGTCATCGCGTAATATAAGTCGGGATACAATTGTGCATGTCAAGACATAAAGTATGTTTAATTGGGATCGGAAATTAAATAAAACAATATTTAGTAATATTAGATAAAGTAATACTAGTTTTCGACAATATACATATATATATATATATTTATTACTCTATGCTCATTGTCAAATGTCAATTGACCGAGTTATCACTTGTCAGTCGGTTTCTTTCTACCTTGCGAACGGCGATAGAGTGGTAAAAAAAGTATGGAGGGTAGAGATCGAATTATACTTCTACCCTCCAATAAAGTAAAACATCTGTTATTTGTCAAATCCTAACACAGATTAATTATTAGTATGCAACATAAGTTCAAAAATATATTTCATTTACTTAATAATTTATTTTTCCCGTCTTTAAAAAATACATTGAATATTTTTTTTTTTGCTATTAGTATAGACGTATATCTTTCTGATGGGCGAGTTTTTAGTTCAAGGCAGCATGTTAGCAGGTGACCATTGTTCCTTGTTATACAGGTAGGTATTAGCTCACTTACATTATATGATACCTTTTATCCCCTGGGATAAAGCAGAAATTGTGAGGTTACCGAATCCCACGTGAGCAAAGTCGTGAGAAAATTTAAATTTATAATTTCATGCCAAAACGACTCAACCGATCATCATGAAACTTTGTACACATATTCTTAGAGGTATTAGGAAGGACATAGGATATTTTGAGCGAAGATACGGGTCAAAGCTAGTAGGGAATAAAAATATACTACCGTATTATTCTTCTTTCGCGTATTTCATCTTGAATAGGCGTAGATATTTGACCAGGCCTCTCTTTCACAAGGTTCCACGCCGCGAGATACGGTTTAGATTCTAAAAAAAAATATTAAAATATTATTAAAGATAATATAGAAAGCAAAGTGTTCAAGGATCTGTCGCCAAGAAAATGTGTATGCATTTGACAACTCGAGTGAAGTAAAACTTCACACACGAAACATAACTGGAAATGAGAGGGAGAGAAAAAGAAAATGTGTACGATCACTCCTCTTTCTTGCTGCTACAGTACTACACGAAACGTAACTCTCGCTCTTTCCTACTAATATTATAAATACGAAAGTTTGTATTTTTTTTGTTTATTACCCCCTTCACGCAAAAACTGCTGAACCGATTTTGGCACACACGTAGAGGGCAATTTGGATTAACACAGGATAGTTTTTATCCCGAAAAAATGTTCCTTTTGGATGCCATGGGATGATTTACTATTTTCCACGGGATCGAAATTTACGCGGGTCAAATCGCGGGGCGCAGCTATTAACTTATATCTTTCTCTCAACTTCCCTTCGACGCGCCCGATGAGTTCGTAACGCTCTCGTCACGCATTCATCAGCTGACTCCCCAAGTCAAGCGCACGTAAACAAGTTTTACTTCAATTAAAAAGAAAGAAAGAAAGAAAGAGAGAAAGAAAGAAAGAATTTAATTTTTTCTTTTTTTCTTTTTAGGTTTGGCATAAGCCAGGTCTCATGGTTAACATGCAACCTGACAACAATAAGTGTCAAAGATTTAGTAGCCGGTGGCCCAAGGAGTTGGGAGGAGATAAGAGGGCTGCGTATTCGTATAGTCTCTATGCGGATGTCTGTTGTCGTCGGCTGTCATGTGAATGGCTCCGACTGCTTGCTTTCCCCTTCATACAATAAAACAGAACTGACCTGTGATCGGGATGAACCTTGGCACCACCTTCTGCACAGTCCTCTGCTGTGGGAACACGGCCGGGCGCGAACCCATCCGATCTGCCGTCCTCCTAATCGACGCCCTGGTGACACGTGGCCCCATATCCACCGGAACATCAACCTGTTACAGTCCACTCATTCAATTTGTATTCTCTTTCGAAGAGTGCCACGCTGCATGCATGTAGCCAGACTGGCCCGGCACGACCTGAGCGCCTCTCGCTTACACGAGACCGGCGTAATGTGACTACGCTGTCGCGTTTCGTGTAATTCTTTTTTATATCAACTAGCTGCGCTCTGCGGTTTCACCCATTAAGTTTCTATCCCTTGGAAATATCGAGATGAAAGATGGATGTTGGCCGATTCTCAGAGCCACTCGATATGCATAGGAAAGTTTTATGTACAGGTGGCTGGTAAGTAATACTACTAATAGTGCACCAGCATAATATAGAGTATTCGATTCTAATTTAGAATACCTATCGTCGTTGTCCAGTGAAGTGCTGCCTTTTTTGGAGATTTTACCATTTTGATCATTTTGAGTAGTTTACGTACCAAACATTCATATAAAAGTACTGCTATGTGATTGAGCGTTGTATAGTGAACTTCGATTGCTAAAAGATATAATATGCTACGTGCATCAGCCGTAATATTGTCCATTAAAATCTGCTACGTGTTCACGTGACACAGCATATTTTATTCGGCTATAATCAAGTGTAAAGGTTAATAAAACAACTGCTATGTGGCTATTTAAATCACAACGTTAAGTGTTTAGTACTTTAGCACACAAAAATACCTAGGTAATATATTCTCAAGACTGAAATATTTATATTGCGAAATATAGTGTTTATTGATGCTCATGCCTCGATGACCCCCTCGACTGATCTCCACTTTGTCGTGGTGAGGGGGCCTATTAACCGTGGCTTGGACTACCACGGTGAAGCCAAGAGGGATCCCAGGAGGGGACGCTCCGAGTGGGCCTGGCGGCGTGCCCGCTTTGGATGCGTCCGAGGAGGGTGCGGGGGTCGGAGTTATCTGGCCTCTGCAGCCAGGAGGGGTCGCGGGGGTGTCGTTGCCGTGCACCCTCTCTCCCGCGACCAATCGGGGGCGCACCGCCAGATTCGTTGGCGGTGAGCCCGCAGAGAAAGAGGAGATGCGGTTTGTCGTGCCGTCCCCCTGTCCTCTGCGGTTGGCCCCTTGGTGGCGGTCTCGGGGTGTGTCCGTCGCTCTGAGGATAGCGGCCTTGGAGGTAATGCGCGCCTTTGTGTATTCTGGCGCACCTTGCTGTTGGAGGGGAGCTGCACGCTCCACGTGGAGGGGCTGCGGGAGCGGCCAGGCACCGGCGGGTTCGTGGAAGAGTGCAAAAGCGTGCCCGTGTTCCCGTCGTACGTTGCGAGGAGAAACAACAGGGGGGGTTTAGCCGGTAATAGTCCAGCATAACCCAGCCGCTCCCCCGGGCGACTGGGTATCCATGAGGATTACCCACTTTAAAAAAATGCCTCAATGAGTTTTTTTTTTTAATTGAACCTCGCCCGCCTACGCATTCTACATCCTAGGACATGGCCCTCTGAGTACTATATTTGATAAAAGTATTCTATATTCTTTAATGCATATTTTAAAAAATATTATAATTCGCCGAATAAATGTTGGCAACCCTACTCATACAGTGCGTGGCGTAGTTCTCTCTCTTCTTTATTTTTATAAAGTAAAAGTAAAAGGGATAAGGGGGCAAACGAGCAATCGTAGCCATTCTATTTTATTTGCACAGATCACTCGTTGCCCTCCTACCTCCTCGCACATCCACGGACCACCGACAGTTTAGACCGCACGAAACAGAACAGTACAGTCACTTTCTTTTTTAATTGTATCACGATATAGGAGGGCAAACGAGCAGTCCGAGTCATTTTCATGACTATCACACCTATCCGCCTCACCCCCACGTACCTCGAGGTTCTTCTCCGGGAACTCCAGCTCCTCGTTTATTTGCGGCACGTCGGGCAGCGGCAGCGCCAGCTCCGGCGGTATCTCCTGCGATATGTCCTGCAGCCGCTTGCGTATCTCGTTCACGCGGGCCACCAGCTCGACCTTCTCTGTCCGCAGCTTCAACACCTTCTCGTTGAACTCGTGTTTCATGTCGTATATCTGGAAGCGAAGCCATATTTGCATCCCCAGAGTCAGAGTTGGGGGCTGAGGCCGTCCGCGTCACTCTGGCCATGATAACATGGACCTTAGCAATTTAGAATGTCGGATTTTCATTTTTGTGATACTCTTTTTATTGCGTTAAAGGCCTTGAAAATGCTTTAAAAATGCTCTCCCAAAATATTGAATTTCCAAAATCGAACTTGAAAGAAGACAGTTGACAAAAATGAAGATCCGACATTCCTATAGTAGCTACGGTTGTTACAGAAATTTCACCCCGCACACTACTTCTATACGGAACCAGCTGCCTCTGGTATTATCGAACCGCAAGACCAAGGATCTTTAGAGAGCCCACTTTTATCTCAAAGGCTGGTATCGGGTAGACCACTGGTGTTGCGTCTGTGGGCGTCGGTAACTAATCAGATTCGACTGCTTTGCCTCTTACTCTATAAAAACACGTAATTATTACATCTCTGCAGTAATGATTTGGACACCGACTCTGGTCGTGCTAAATCGGGTGACCAAAGTCTTCGGTCAAACTTCTGTGCAGGTCAACCGCGCGTTACATTATCAGCTGCGAGAAGCTACGGCTAGCGTACTATATAGTATATACAAAGGCTAGCGGACCCGGCAGTCGTCTTGTCATTACTCGAAAATTTGTTGTCATGATAACGTAAAATGTTATGTTGCCGAATTGACAACCCGTTATTCTACTCTACAATTATAGTGTATCTATTTCAAGTCGAAATACCAACTGCAACATTATATACAATCGACTTAAGACGCACAATGGTGTTAAGAAGCTCTAGCAAAAAATCTAAAGCGTTTATTCTATTTCTGATTTTAGCATCGCATAGCTGTTCTTTTTAGCTTAAAAATGACTGGTCTACGTTGATATTCTAAAATAAATAAAAATTAGTGAATGAAATATGTCGTCAGCAATGAAAAAATTAATATGTAGTTAACAGTGCACTTATGACAACACGACTAGGTATAAATTATATGGCCTGTATTACCGAAGACTAATAGCTAATATAACCAAAAAGTTCCATCAAAATCTGTCCAGTAGTTTTTGCGTGAAACAGACAGACACAAAACTCTTCTACAGTTTTATTATACGTATAAATATGGCCATGCCGCCTTGCGCGTGAAGCAGATCCGCAGTTGGGTGTTATACCCGAGCGTGAAGAGATCTTCATCAGATCAGAGAGCAGAGAGAAGAGAGAGAAAGTGACGCTACGGCTAGCACACTACATACAGGGATGAACAGAAAAGGCAACATATAATTTTAAAAAAGAAAGAAAAAGAAGATGGTCATGCCTCCTTGCGCGTGGAGCAGAGCCGTAACTGGGTGTTGTGTCCGTGCGGCGCCACGTAGTCGGCCTGCGTCTTCATCAGCTTGTTGCCGATGGAGAGCTCGGCCTGGCGTAGCGCCTCCGCCGCGCCCGGGGGCGGAGCGTTCGGGTCCGGCTTGCGCGCCAGGTGCTCCTGCCACTGGGGACACAGAGACTTCGGTTTGGAGATACTATTGATATAATATTTTGGAGATACTATTGATATAATATTTTTTACCTCTTATTGGTCGGTAGTCATGAAAATGGCTTCAACTGATTGTTTGTCCCTTTATGTTATAAAAAGGGACATTATTTCATGACATCTGCGCGTGATGACTGAAATAATATGCAAAAACCACGGGTAGATGAAATCGTAACCGTGCCCAAAGGTTCTATGTAAATGTCGTAGATAACGGCGTATGTGCCCACCAGATTCTGCAGCAAGTTTTCCTGATTTAAAAAAATATGTTTTAAACAAATAACAGATCGCAACAACAATTACTACGTATTTTCACGCCGTTCCCCAGTTACGCAGTGTTCCCGCCAAAACCGCGGGACGGACGATGTCGAACCGGTGTTAAAGGCTGGTTTTACGCGGACAGCTCCGCAGCCGTCCGCATGGCGCGTCCGTGCCACGGAGCTGTCCGCGCGGAGCGGTCGTCCGTACGGAGCCGTCTGCATTACATACTTTAAAACACTCCGTAGCTGTAATACAGATCGGCATGCGCGGAGCGTCCGTACTCCGTACGGACGGTCCGCGTGACACTATTATGGGAGCATCACTACGACCTCGGCCACTTGCTGTTTGACCTCGGCTCGCTTACGTGTGCTCCCGCGTAAAAGGAATCCTAAAGTCGCTTTATTGCTTCTATTCTTACAAATATCCCTGTTATAATTATTAATATAGTGCTTATGTGTATAATAATTGTGTTCAAGTGATATTTATTTTTAACTATTAATTATACATTTGGTGTGGACGCGGCGTCGAAGGTGAGTCAGCCTTATGTCGACCCTATAAAGCCCTATTTTTTTTACACGGGCTTTGGCCCACCACTCGTTCCCACTCCTGCTACTCCTGTGTCGCCAGGATCGACAGCGGCAACCACACTTGACCCTTTGACATGATCGCAGGGAGCCGAGGAAAAAGCTAAATCTGTCTTGGGACCCGCAACGAATTTAATCAGAAGAAAGTAGGAGTAGGAAGTAATTCCAATTTCCCTCCCTAATCAAAGAGGGAGACAGTACAAGATTGCAGTGACTTAAATAAGCCAAGAAGGAGAGAGAGTAGCTAGGTGAAGCCCGGCTACTATGCACTACGGAAATATAAATAAATGAATTGAGATGGATTACGCCTTATGTTACTTTGTTGTTATCAGGGGTATTATTATGATTGAGTTATATTTACTTGCTGCCAGTAATATTTATGACAAAACTGTTTGAACGCACGAAAGTTCCCTAAATTGACCACGAGGTCGCTATAATAAACTACACCAGTAACACTACGAATGTTCATTTCTCTCAGCTTGCCAAAGACTACACTCCCATAGGATGTGATGTGCGGTTTGTTCATGTTCGTCGCCTTCTATTGAGCAGTCACAGGAGGGTGACGGTACCAGTTTAAAACTAAAGAGTCCGTGATCAGTTAGGAACTGAGAAACGTAATGATCAACTTCGGGCAAAGGTTTAGATAATCGTTCTCGCACGCATGGAAAAAAGTTATATAAGTGACGTCCTTTAGTTGTGTTAGACCAACGATTTTGCCATTCGTTAATTAAGTTTTGGGTGGTTAATCTATTGGATTAAATAGTTTCGTTATCTTCAGTCTGTCTTGGGGTCCTAAAACGTTTGGATGAGAGAGGTTTTTCGAGTTATAGTGCATAGCTGCTCGACGTTGAATTTCAAGATCAACCGGTAAAACTCCGGCAAGTACTGGTAAGGCCTCCGTGCTAACGGTGCGGTAAGCTTTACATAAAAATATTAATGCCAGTCTTTGGCTTTGTAGTAATTTACGTCGGGCTGCGCCTATAGTAGCCCTGTCTGCCCACACTGGAGATCCGTAGCATATGGTTCCTAAATAAGTCGCATTGTATATAATTTTTAGGGTCTTAAATGTTAGGCCCCACGTAGATATCGATATGATAGTAAAGGCGTAAAAGTTTATTTTAGCTGTTTCTCCAGTTTCTATAATATGTTCTAAGACGGTGAATTTATTTTCTTTGCGTTTTACTGATACGTATTAAGTTTAGTACGAGGAGTGAATTGTAACGAGCCTTTCAAAAGTATTTGAAAAGTTTTGTGAGGTGCGAAATCTAATTTATTTCTTTTTCCTCAGGACGCTATTAAACTAAGACATTTGTTCGATTTAACCTCTATTTCTGATCGCGCATTTGCCTGAACTATTAGAAGCTCATCATTTGCGTATCCTACCAATGTACAAAACGTTGGGAAAGTCGTCAAATCCTATTTCCATATATAAGGTACTGAGGTATATCAGGTAGTATAAAAGGTGGCAGACCCTAGCCCTGAGGGCAGCCTCGGGTCAAACTTTTCATATAGACAAGATGGCCGAGCTGCAGTTTAGCTGTACTGTTTACAAAGTAAAGAGTAAAGTAGTATATAATTAGACGATGGTCGCTACATGATGATACATCTGGCAGGACTCGCCAGTTACAGATACGGACGTACGCGCTAGAAAGCGTGACGTCAATAGAAGATTCGCCCGACGGGCTGCTATAGGTAGGTGGTGCATCAGGGGTGTTATGAATTCTGAGATTTAACTCAGCTACAAAGTCTTCGATGGCGTTTCTACTATCGCGGTCCGTATACCGCATTTTATCGTGTCATAACCGTCCATTCCATCATGAGGCCTTTTCTCATTTTTTCCTTCCTTCAAGGCCATCCGAGAGGCGGATCACCAGGTAGAGAGAACCGATTACTACATGTTACAAAACTAACAGATTTGTCTTCCTTCCGCATTCATAATTCTCTTCATTCAAACACGCCTCCGAAGATTCTCAATCATCGAACAGCCCGATAAATCTGATCAAGATATGGTCCTACGGTGGTAGGGCAAGTCATGTATATATATTAGAAAAAGAAATAGTCCCAAAAGGGACCATTGTAGGACCCCTATTTCTATTCTGGTGCCGTTAAATATCTTTTTATTTACATCAAACCTTTAAGGTCTATTATTTAAAAATAAAGTCAAGACAGTCATCCAAGTTTACCTCGATAAACTGCAAGTGGTGTCGGTGGAGGCGCCGGTAGTATTGCCTTATCGCCTTCTTGAGAGGATGAGGCGGCTTGGGCGGCAGGCCCAGTAGGAAGGAGGCCACGCGTGGAGGGCCGTAAGAGGCCTTCTTGATGGTTTGTTTACGGGACACGGACTCCGTTCGCCTGCGCATAGGGATGCCAGTCAATAAACGCCTGACAGTGCCGGGTGTATCGCTAGGCCAACTAGGCCGTGGCCTATAAAGGTAAGTGAGATTTGTAAGACGGAGGTTACACGGTCCGGTCGGTCTGACGTCAGTCCAGTCTCTGATTGATTTTAGAATGACGGAAAACTGATAATATTTATAAGTGCAGACTGAAGGATTCAAGGTCCAGTCCACTCACTGTTATTTAAATATTTTCTGTCAGTCTAGAAGGACTGACGCTCACAGATTGAATTGACGCCAGACGCCTTTACCGCGTAACCTCTGTCTAAGAGGTAGTCGTCTTACGACATTACAGCCAAGTACGATCGGTACGCCCGGCCCTGGCAGGTACCACTCCTAATATGATATCGCCTTAAAGGGACAGTTCTGATGTCGCGTTTTGTGCGGATTGGATTTCCAGTAATTATCTGGATGTTTTTGCGCGATGGAAGCCACCAAAGGTCCACATGTCAATAGGGGCGCGTCCAATGTCATCCGTCCATAGGGTGGGAGGCCTCGCCACTGCGCCTTCCGATGGGAATTTCCCCAGTATCAATCACAAAAATTAAAGAATTAGATTACTTTTGAGATTACTTACGGTTTATCAGGTGGTACCGATTCCAGTAAATTTCTATTGGCAGCGTGTAATTCATGATTTTTTAAATTAATAATCACCACAAGCTTATCCATTTCCACCATTTATACATATTCCATGTATTTATATTCCATCCATTTATACACCAAGTAAGTTTAATTGAATTTTAGGTTTTTAGCCACTTTTTAGCCACTACATATGTATCCATGGCCAGGGGCAGTGCCATGGTGTTTTACTACAGACTCGGCATGATCGGGCAACTCTCGTTCATATGATTACACTGTTTGTTAATTTCCGATGGCCTGTCGGAGGCGAAGAAGGACAACAACAAGTTCGTATAGCATTAATGCGGATGTCCACAAGCGCCGATAGCCAAAACGTCTCCGCCTGCTCGTTTGCCCCTACATAAAAAACAATCTTTTCTTGACCTCCTTGCGCCCAGGGATTATAAATTGAGTTCTATGGAAAATGCCCACTGTCCTTTTTAAATGCGTTGTCATTTTTTTTGCGTTATGTCTATTGTCAATGTCAAAGATATATCAATCAACCGTATATCAACAAACCATACAATCGAACAGAATGCACATTAACGAGGAAATTTTAAAATTGTTAAGATTCAAAATTATTGTCATTTATAAGGGACACTTAACTACCCACCCATGCGGTTTTTTTTATAAGGGACAGTACGCGTTTATGCGACAAAATATGATATCTGTTTGGGCTTTTGTTTAATATATTGATTTGTCCTTTATAAAGTCCTTTGGGCGTCACCAGGATAAGTAGGTTTTACATCCTAGTCCGTGCCTTTGTTCATATCAGATCCCTTCTTACCTCCCCAGCAGCGCTGCCTCCGCCATCTTCTGGTACACTTCTTCCAACTGGTCGTAGAACGCCTTAGACAGATTCTTCTGGCGGAACGGCCGCAGTACGACTTGAGGGTCGCTGTTACATTTTTAAAGTTATATTTCATTCTGCAGACTTAAGGGACAGTTCCGAGACGGACGACAGGCGCAGGCTGCAGCTGCATGCTGCCGGCGACACCAGCGGTTTCTATGAATTTCTATGAAATCGATTCCGAGCGCGGCGACATGCGGCCGGCGACATGCGGCCGGCGGCATGCGGCCGGCGGCATGCGGCCGGCGGCATGCGGCTGGCGACATGCGGCCGGCAGTCGAGACTCATGTGTAGCCGCGTGCAGCTGCTGTCGCGCCCCGGACTTGTACCTCATTGAGTTTGATGTATTAAAATCGTGAACATGACCCTTGAATCTTTGTGTAAACTTTACACTGTGAAGTAATAAGTATATAGTGATGGTTCCGACAGCGCAGGTCGCGTCGGAACATGGTTACGACAACGGGTCGTATACGAACATGGTTAAGTCACAACCCGTTGTCGGAACCATATTGGGGTAAGATGTGTTGTCAGCTCAATGTAGTCTCCCATTTTTAGGGTTCTTTTTTCTATAAACGACAAAGTTGTGGTTGTGTTTTTTGAAAATATATTATCTCTTAAAAAGTATTAATGAAACACTATAAACTTAAACCAATTTTCGTTGAAAAATTCCATTGAGATCTACAGCATATTTATTTTTGACTTCTCACTCTTATTTTAAAAGTTAGAGGGGGGGGGGACACATTTTTCCACTTTGGAAGAGTCTATCTTTCATTGATTTTGATGAAAAATGGTCTTAGTAACCTTCATGTCATTTTAAAAAACCTATTCATAAAGACCCCTCACATATACCTGTATGTACATGTTGGAAGAAAAAAAAAATTTAGATTCAGTTTAATTTATGGAGTGCCCCCTTTACTTTTTTATTTTTAAATTATTTCAAAATTTGAATAGCGGTTCACAGAATATATCAACCGACAAAGTTTCAACTACGTCCCCAATAAAAAAAAAAATTGCCTAGGGCCAATAGTTTCGGATAAAAAGACTGTGACATACGGACGAACGGACGGACAGACAGATATGACGAATCTATAAAAAAACCTTCGTTTGTTGGTCACCTGATGGACTGGACTATGAAAGGGAACACGTCAAGCGCCACGATGTTCCTGGAGTACATCTTGTGCAGCGCCAGGTCTGATGCCTCGAGCTGGTGCGCCAATTTCCTGATGGTCAGAGCCTTCGCCTCTTCGAGCTCCTCCTCCTGCGCCATCTGCGGGCGGGGGTCCAGCGAGACGTCCACCTGCTGCGAGTGCGGGATGGCCTTGTTCCTGCAGAAAACTGGCGCTATGGTTGTGTTACCAGCAGCAGAAGAGGAGGTAGTGCCACACTGCATGCTTGCATTCAGCCCAATTGGGCCGGCACGACCGGGGTGACACCTCTTGCTTCCACGAAACCGGCGTGAAGTGACAGGTTTCGTGCGGTGTGTGAGTAGCCGGTGGCTCATGGAGATGGGAGGAGAAAGAGGGAGCATCGCATCTGTTTAGCATTTCAGACGTTAGTAGTTATGAAAATGGCTCCGACTGCTTGTTTGCCCGCTTATATCATAAAAAAAAACTGGCGCATTATTGTTTCACAACAATAGTTCGCTAGTCGTTTTTTTTATCAGCAGCTGTCCCATGGAGGGAGGAAGAGGAGGGCGACGCATCTATATAACCTACATGTTAGCGTCCGTAAGGATTGAGGAGCCAAAGAAAATTCGTTCTTCTAAAAGTTTTACTCTGTTTTAACATTTTATTCCTATACTGCAAAAACATACACAACACCTGCTGAATGATCATTATGTCGAATATATTAATTGATCCCCCAAAAGCAATGAAAATTCACCTCTTGAGTATAGATTGAGGAGACATATTAAAAGTATTGTATACTCTTTCATTTTGGAGCTACAGAAGGTAAAATTTTTAGACGGAATATGCATAATTGCTGCTAAATGATGCAAAATTTTCAAAACTATTCATTTATTATTCAACGAGTTCCAGGTGGCTCCTCAGTTCAGACGTTTAGATTGAGGAGCCACTTTTGAATTAATATATTATATAACTAGTATTATATTTTGCTGCTAAATCTAGAATTCGCACAGCAAAATCAGCTACATTGCTGCTAAATAATGGTGAGATCAGATTTTAAAAATCTGGATGTGGCTCCTCAATTCTTACGGACGCTACATGTTATGGTATCTCGATGGGTATCCGTAGTCGTGTCTACGGGTGTCTGCAGTCACAAAATGGCGTCGGCTATGTTTGCCCCTGCCGGCTCTTATCGAGTCAGAGTTGCTACGCTAATATTGTATACTGCAATCGATAATATCGAATATGTTTACCCCTTATACTACACCAAACAGTACCGTTGAGTTTGTTTCGCTGGTTCTTCTCAGGTCAGAGTTAGGGTTGTAGCCTATCTATGCTACACCATGTATACTGACGTTTTCACGATCTTGGTGGCTCCCTTATGGCCAATACCATAAATAACCCAAACAGTCCCTCTGACTTTATTTCGCCGGTCGAGTATCTACGCTATGCTAATGTATACTGACGCCTTCAGGATCTTGTTGTATCTCGTGCCCAGCTCGGCCAGCAGGCCCCGCATGTGTTTCGTGTGCGCGTTGGCCTCGGCCATCATCTTGTCGTACTCCTCCTTCTGCTTCAGCTGCTCGTGCGACAGCATCTCGCCGTCCAAGGTGCTCGGCTCCTTCGCCTTCTCTACTGGCTGAAATGTTTAGTAAGCGGTAGTGCCACGCTACATACCGTCGGCTTACCTACTACAACAACTCATTTACAAAACTGTCAAATTAATTAATTATTACTACACTATAATACAGTTTTATTAAAGAAATCAAAATTAATTAATTGATTCCTCAAAGTTTTGATAGTGAGTTCTTGCAGTAAATCGACGATACGTGCATGTAGTCGAATTGGGCCGGCACGGCCGGTACCCGGTAAAGCAGCGTATATGTACGGCATCTATGCGGATATCTATGGGTGTCAGTAGTCATGGAAACGGCTCCGATTGCTCGTTTCATCTCTTGTACAGGGTAAGTTTTTGGTTACTGGCCGGCCACAGAAGTCTAATTAAAAATCGATATGAGTAGGTATATAAGTATGTTAATCTAATCATTTAATAGAAATCTGTTTAAAATACAAAACAGTTGATGCGAAATTCCGTAATTATATTCACGTAACAGCTGTTAGGGTCAATGCACTCTTCACATGCGAGAATTGATGTATTGGTCACATTCAGTGAAATGGTTCGCAGAGTAGCAAGAAAGTTTTAAGAGATGTAAAAACATGCTCGCAAAAGTCCACTTTACTCACCCATCCGGATGCTATAGATGAGCTAGCAATTCACACTGATGCCTCGAATACCACTATTGGTGCCGTATTGCAGCAAAAGAAACGCAATTCTTGGGAACCACTCTCTTTCTTTTCCAAAAAAACTTAGCCCATCGCAACAGAAATATAGCCCTCATGATCGGGAGTTTCTTGCAATTTACGAGGCCATAAAATATTTCAGGCATATGATCGAAGCAAGATCATGCTTCATCTTTACAAATCATAAGCCCCTTACATTTGATTTTTGTGGCAGGAGAGACGTTTGCTCTCCTCGTCAATACGACCACATAGGTAGCGCAATTCCCCACTGACATTTACTACGTGGCTGACAAGGATAACCCTGTGGCAGATTGCTTATCTCGCATAGAAGAAATCGCAATATTCGATTACCAGCAAATTGACGCTGAGCTCCAAGAACTCCTACGATGAGGGTCAAGCTTGAGTCTAGAAAAGCCAAATTCTGAACTGCAAATAGTATGTGACATCTCAATGGCAAGCCCAAGGCCATTTATTACCACCAATTTTCGCCATACTGCGTTCGAAATGCTGCATGATCTTAGTCATCCTGGCGCAAAAGCTACCATCAAGCTGATGAGACAATATTTCATTTGGTCTAGCGTAAGAAAAAACTGCCGTGAATGGGTTCGAGAGTGTTTACAGAGCCAACGCTATTGCGTTTTTCGGCACATTGCAGTACCCTTGCAAATGATTCCGCTTCCAACGGCACACTTCAAACGTGGACATGCCACATATACATCATACGATCTTAACTTTCTTCGCTTGGTTACAAATATTGCCCAACATTGGTCGACCGTTTCACCCGTTGGCCCGAAGCATACCCCATGAAGGAGATAGCGGCAGAAGTTTGTGCCGTTGCTTTTGTGTCTGGCTGGATAGCTAGATTTGGCAGTCCCGAATATGTACATCACGACACAGGAGACGGCAATTAGAGTCCCATCTTTTTAAAGCTGTTTCATCTCTGATAAGCAGTAACCACCACTCATCCACCTCTTATCATCCAGCAGGGAACGGACTAGTAGAAAGGCTACATAGGCAACTAAAAGCAGCCATTACATGTCACGCCAGTACTGTGTACTGAAGTACTGCCATTAGTACTTCTTGGCATCCGCACTGCTTGGAAACAAGATATCCAGGCCTCTGCAGTAGAATTTGTCTACGGCAAACCACTTCGTTTAGCTGAACAGTTCTTCCATCAGACTAATAATGTAGTGGATGACTTCACAGATTTCCTTTTTTTTTTTTTTTTTTTTATGGTATAGGAGGGCAAACGAGCAGTTGTAGCCATTTTCAAGACTACTGACGCCCATAGACATCTGCATAGACTACAGATGCGCTGCCCCCCTTTCTCCTCCCACCTCCGTGGACCACTCAGACTGAGCAGTCACATGGCCAAGCTGGTGTCAAAACCAATTTCATGTCATACTAGCCGCAAGAACGTTTTCTACATTCCCAAAGACATGAGGACGATTACACAATATGTCTTTCTTCGCCATGGTCCCGCAAAGAAGTACCTACAGGCTGCCTACAGCGGTCCTCATAAGGTGCTGCGCCGCGGTTCCAAAACGTATGACATAGACGTCCAAGTTAGGCCAGTTACAGTAACCATAGACCGCCTTAAACCTGCCTTAAGCCAGCCGCGGCTGTGCAGAGTTCTCCAAAGAAAACCAAGAGTGGACGCATTGTTAAATTTTCCAACCACTATCAACCGTAGTAACGATCTCGGCGAGGGAGTAGTGTGGCGACCAATCCCACAGATCATTTCATTAATAAAAATTAAATTAATTATTTTTACGTATTTTAGCGCCGCGTTGTAAGTGGTGGGGTTGGTCAGAAACCGGCGTGCGCGCGAGCGAGACACCGAGCAGAGATAATACGCGCCCGCCATAGCTTACGCATAATAGCAATAGGGAATATGCATGTATTTTTTTTATATTTTTAAATGATAATTTACATAATTACATTAATGTAAAAAAAATATCAGCGCTGAAAAAACAATATTAAGTTCAAAAAAAATGTTTCAAATTAGTAGGCCGATAACAGCTTTTTAAACGATCGTCATTTTGCCGCGCTGACATGACGTCACGCATCATAACAACCACCAATGGCAATGCTCCAATGCTCGTGAACAATGATGTTATTTATGAACTTTGACGTCACAATTCGTTCCGACCAATGGCGTGCGTTTCACCTAATTCAATCTTCCCGCATAATTTTTGCACTTTTCAATAATTATTTTCTGATTGAAAACAAAATTATACAAAAAAATATTAATACGTACGCACATCTACAGGAAAAGACTTTACATATTAAAAAAATTGTCATTATTTGAATCATACGCATATTCCCTATTGTCGTTCTTGCCTTTACTCAAATTGTTATTTTTATGTATTCAAAGTGTAGCTTTAAATTAAATAAATAGTCTCAGTTAGATTGTCATTTAATTTATAGTTTGCCTTTGTCTACTCAAGTCAACATCATTATCACCTCCATCATCACTTCACCACTTCATCATCATCATCGGCATCATCATCCGTCATTTTCCACACGACCATTTCAAATCGATGTTTATTTAACAAAATATTAAAATTAGACGATAAAAGGAGACGTTTCATTTCTGGCCCGCATGATGTACATAAAGCTGTAGATCGGCAAAAAATTGACTATCACATTAAAAATACAAACACATTTGTATTTGATTTGGTCATTTGGTTCAAAAATAAAAACAATCTCATTATTTACGATCAAATGTTAGACGACGAACTGTCAAGTTGACGTTAGTACTCCAATGTACGGGTTTTAAACACTTCGTGAACCCAAAAACGAGGTAATTTTAAACAAAATTGTAAGTTGATTGCTGTTAAGTATATTTTTAGAAACTTGCTCACAACTGTACATCATGGAGGCCAAATGTCCATACAAAAATGAAACGTCTCCTTTATAACAGACCCTTGGATTGAGTTTTACTTCCCTATTTTAAAATTTGGCCGGTGACGAAAAACTAACCCTATATATAAAAAAAACATTAATATCAATTTTGTGAGAGTACGTGTCTGAAAATAAATATTTTTGTATAGTATATGGGGGCAAAACGAGCAGTTGGAGCCATTTTCATGGCTGCCGACTCTCACTGACATCTAAGGGGATCAGCTAGTATAAAGTAGTCATAAAAAAGCAGGAGTATACAGCACTTACTGGTAGTTCTTGAGGTTCCAGCTCCGTGACAGGCACCAGCGGCTCCTCGAAGTTGACGGCGAACGAGAACACGTTGCCGTCGCGGCCGGCCGTGTACAGGCAGCTACGAAATATACCAACATTATCAAACTAATAATGAAAATGTGAATGTGAGTTTGTTTGTTTCGCTACTCCACCGATCATCGTGAAACTTTGTAAACATATTCCTCGAGGTATTAGAAATTACAGGATACTTTTTATTTAAAAAAGAAATTAGAAGAGTCCAAAAATGTATTGTGGCAGATATTGGAATTCTATTGTAGTTCTATTTAAATGTTATAATATTCATTGATATTTATTGGAGGGGTTCAACGCGAGTGACGCCGCGGGGCAAAGCTAATCATCTATAATTGTCATGTAAATAAGTATAAATTTCGGACAGTAATTTCAAAATAACTGGGTAGCTTTGTCATAGGCGACAGATTCGTAGCACGAATTCGGCGAGACCCTATTTTTTATAGTATATGGGGCAAATAAACAATGCAAGCCATTTTCATGGCTACCGATGCCCAAAGACTTCCGAATAGACGTCATACTTGCTTCCTCCATGGGTCACCGGTTACTTACACAGCGCAGGAGACGCGACAGCACAGCTGTCACTTTACCCTGGCATCGTCTAAGCGTCGTGCTGTCTGCGAGGTAACGTGACACTATCTCTTTTTAAAAGTTTATTGTTTTTGTGCCGTGACTATAGTTTTAAACTGGTACCGTCAACCCTATGTGAATGCTCAATAGAAGACGACGTACATGAACAATCCGCACATCACATCCTAGGGGAGTATAGTCTTTGGCAAGCTGAGAAAAATGTCATGCTTCATAACATTCGTAGTGTTACTGGTGTAGTTTACTATAGCGACCTCGTGGTCAATTTAGGGAACTTTAGTGCGTTCAAACAATTTTGTCATAAATATTACTGGCAGCAAATAAATATAACTCAATCATAATAATACCCCTGATAACAACAAAGTATCCATATCAATTCATTTATTTATATTTCCGTGGTGCGTAGTAGCCGGGCTTCACCTGGCTGCTCTCTCTACTTGTTGGCTTATTCAAGTCACTGCAATCTTGCACTGTCTCCCACTTTGATTAGGGAGAGAAATTATAGTTACTTCGTACTCCTACTTTCTTATGATTAAATTCGTTGCGGGTCCCAAAACAGATTTAGCTTTTCCCTCGGGCTCCTTGCAATTTTATCAAAGGGTCAAGTGTGGTTGCCGCCGTCGATCCTGGCGACACAGGAATAGCAGCAGTAGGAACGAGTGGTGGGCCAAAGTCCGTTAAAAAAAACACCGTTTCTTTGGGGGAGGCCTATGTCCAACAGTGGACGTCTTCCAGCTGATGATGGTGATGATGACGACGATGCTGTATGTTCCGGCACGTCATCAGGTAGTGGAGAGAACTATTTAGTCCTCTTGAGAAGAACACTCAAGAGCAGTCTCAAATACCCCCATACAATCTCCCTGAGAAGAGGGCTTATACACTAGCTAGCTTTCATTTCCGTATCGAATAATTTCGCAACGTCACTATTTAGTACTTGTCATAACGTTACAACACTGAAATTGTCAAATCTGGAATCGAATTAAAATTCCGAGTATAGGTTTTTACTTGGATAAAGTAATTCTAAGTTTAATAACAAGGAGTTTAAGTTTAAACCATCTCAATAGAACTGCAACGTTGATACATGTTGCCTTAAAACTCGTTCATTGGTTTTAGTAGGGTAGGGTTAAATCGGTCCACTAAGCAATCAGCTGTATTTCTCTGTTCTTCTCTTTTTCTAAATTATACTATCTTTATTATGCCGCTGAACAGGTACGAATTCAGGCGAGTTCATTTAAAAATATCATCATCGTCTCTTATCCATTCGCTGCTTAAGGGGAAGCGCCATTATAGTAAATTTTGTTTTTAGTTGATCTTTTTCAATATTACATATATTTTCTTCTTTCTTTTTGTATTTTAATATTACTAATGTACTATATCCCTTATTA
>LUGF01051724.1:35474-52009 GCA_001625245.1 Calycopis cecrops | reverse complement strand
AAAAAAAAAAAAAAAGTTATCCAAAATCATCATCATCATCAGCCTATTTTTGTCCACTGTTGGACACAGGCCTCCCCAAATGCTCGCCACTGAGCTCGGTCTTCAGCTCTCCGTCTCCAGACAGCGCCTGACTTTACGAATGTCGTCACTGCATCCAAAATTTAAAAATTTCTTAGAGATTAAAATAAAATCCATAATGGAAGTCCTATAACCCGTATGCCCACCGCACAATTATATTAATAATTTTCATGAAGCGATGAAAATAGTTCTTCAAACATCAGATTTTAAGCATTCCCAAATATAACATTTAAATTGACTATATCCTAATATATTATATTATTTAAAATTACGTGTCACGTTGTCTGTCCGCGATGGGCTCCATAACTATTGAACTGATTGTTTTTTTTAAATAATGGAAATACATGTTACTTGTCTGTGAGTGAATGAGTGCGAACAATGATCTTACATTTGTAAAGAGGTACCTTTTATAATAATACTAGCAGCGCCCCGCGGTTTCACCCCGGTTGTTAATACAAGTTACCCCAAACGTGTGTGCCAAATTTCATGAAAATCGATTAAGCAGTTTTTGCGTGAAGGAGCAACAAACAAACATACAAACTTTCGCATTTATAATATTATAATAGGAATAGGATTGAGTGTGATATTATATTTATCGACATCAAGTTGTGACCCGCTCGGCTAGTTGTCTTATTCTTCAAATGCTCAAACGCTTCTCTTGAAAAACTGCAAATTCTCGTAAGTGATAGTGCAGCACCGAGTCAGCGATCATTCCATTACTCGTTGCATATGCGCATGTGCCGTGCGAGTTGGAACACAACTCCTTACATGTGTGACACGAGCTCAGGTGTGTGGAGAACTAAGGAGGATTTACTGCGAGATTCGCTATCATTAATTTACAAGCCAACTTCATACTGTACGATACTCTCGGGGCGGCATTTACGAGATGGGGAATCTAGGTATTATTATTCACTAGCCTTTTTCCGCGGCTTAATTAGCCCATCAATAAATATCAATGAAATAAATTTGAATAGAATGCAATAGAATTCCAATAAATTTGGTAAAACCAAATGTGCATGCCTTAAGCACTCGTGTCATACGTATGTTATTTAAATTAGATATTCATGATAACATATACGTTTTTCACCAAAAATTGCTTTTTTTATTTTTAATTTTCAAATAGTTTTATGGTAAACTTGAATCTTAAAGAAAATAAGTTATTTTATATTTATTAGACATCATAATGTAAAAATAAAAACTGCTTCAGATAAAAGCGATTATTACCAATATAAATTACATAATTTTAGTCGAGAAACGTTGGTAAACATAAATTAATAAACGTTAGACTAATAAAATTGTGCTGGCAGCTTATATGAATGACGCAATTAAAACTTAACCATAAAGAATGTCTCTTACCATAATGTTTTAAGTGCGCGAACGCGATTTATTCAATTATACACTCTAACGTTGTGAAAATAAAGTCTCAAGTGGCTTTACTCTCAGAGTAAAGGTCACTGTTGACACATTTTTGACGTTTACTCTGAGAGTAAACGTCACTGTTGAGGGGTTTTATATTTTTTGTATTTGTATATTAGGCTGCCTAAGATGTAAATTTTTTAGTTTCAACAGTACACATTTGATTTTTTACAATAAAACGAATAATAATTGAGTTATGGTTTTCTAATCAGTTCGTCACAATAGATTTACGGACCTATTGAAATAAAATTTAAATCGATTAGTTATGTTTTTCAAAAGTTATGGAGATTACAGAGAGAATGTTATATGTTTTTCATAGAATTTTTTCTGAAAAATTCATTTTTTTATCTAAATTGTGGGTTGGATTGCTGTTTATTGTTTAGAAAAATGACCATTGATGTTTTCTTTTATTGTGGTATGAAGGCCAACCTACTTTAAGCACTATATTATTATTTATTTAAAATAAAACTCTGACCGAACCCAGTTTTTGATTTTTAGGCGAGAGTAGAGCATACCTACGCTCGCGCTTAAGGCATGCAATATCTGCCTCAATATTTTTTTCAACCTCTCTAAAAATATATTACTCAATAATAAGTATCCTATGTCATTTGTAATACTTCTAGTAATATGTGTACAAAGTATCATGATGACCGGTTAAGTAGTTTTGGCGTGAAAGCCTAACAAACAAACATATTCACATTTATAATATTAGTAGGATGTTATTCAGTACGTTATGCAGTTTAGTATTCGAGCAGTGGTTAGCATTAGTTTGGATTTAATGTTTATTTAAAATTTGTACACGACACATGTGCTTATTTCATAAATGTTAATATTTAAGTTACCATTTTCAGAGTTCCGTACCTCAATACCAAAATCGTAAACCTTATAGGATCATTTTGATCTTCGTCTGTTTGTATGTATGATATCTATGAGACCGAAAAATTTCAATTTTCAAAATAAATTTATGTCAAAAACGAAGGTCTGCAATCTCTTAAATCACAGAGAAAATAACACATCTTTATGTTAGGATCAAAAGTTTCCTAAAACCTTATCGTTTTAAGGGTTTGTATAGCTTAATATATCGTTTTAGGGCTCAGTACTTAAAAGGTAAAAACGGAACCCTATTGCGCGGTGCACTGCAAGCGTGAAGGTTACTTTATTTAAAGCCTACTGCCAGTCTTTCTATACCGGCGGGCTGTGTGTGAGATATACGCGCCGAGCCTACAACGCCTTGCGTGTTCTCTATAATAATACCTTTAGCATGCTGTTGGGGCTGCCGTGGCGATGTAGTGCTTCAAAAATGTTCGCAGACGCACACACCGACGACTTTTTCGCAATAATGCGCAAAAAAGCATCGTCCCTGCTACAGCGTTTACGTTCCAGCGACAACAGCATCCTAAAGATGATTGCTGCCAGAAACGACTGCTCCATCCAGCACCACTGGGTCGAAATTGCCATAGGACGGCGTAAATGATAATAATTATAATAACTACTACTACTAACATTAGATAATAGAAACTGTAACTAACAATCTATGGATCACAAAATCTGAAATAAACTTTTATTTATTTATTTATTTATTACTATGACTCCGCTGTCTGTCTGTCTGTCAGCAGGCTCTCATAATCTGTGATAGCTTGAAAGCTGAAGGTTTCACAAATCCTGTAAGTATTTCCCATGCCGCAACAAATACTAAAAATAATAAAAAAGAAATTATTAAAAGGGTTCTCATACAATATGCGTGTTTTCGTATTTTTGTGCTAAATATTAAGAACGGTAACTGGTAGATGCTTGAAATTATCTAGGCAACAGTCTATGACGGTACGGAACCCTTGGCCGGTTTTAATAACATAATAGAACCATAAAAAAAATATTAGGGGTTTTTAATAACTTGCTCCCGGAGAGTTCGTATAATGTTTATGTTCCTGAGTAGCGCTCGCCGATACACCAACCCGTTGTCGAGTTAAAATGTCCGCACATCAATCTAACTCACTCTCACTTAACACTAACGTGTAATGTAAAAGTTTTTTTAATAGCATAAGGGGGCAAACGAGCAATCGGGACTTTTTCGTGACAACCGACGCCCACAGACATCCGCATAGAGGCTATACAGATGCGCTGCCCTCCTTTCTCCTCCCACCTCCACGGTCATGTTTGATATGAAACAAAATTGGAAAATAATCTGCAAATAAATATTTAACGATATAGTTAAAGTGTAGTTAAAGAAGAGTAGTTTATTTGTTTATCTTATATATTAATAGCGGAAGCCGATTTTTGTCCTGGACTTTTTGGCCGAACCACACAACGTAAAATTATGGTTAAGGTGTCAAATTAAAGGTCTCGGCGTGATTGTGTGCCAAAAATTATTCAGATTTCATAATTGCAAAATAGAAATAAAGTATGTACCTTAGAATAATAACGCAGTATGTACAATTTTAAATATTTGTTTTTATCATTGACAATTTTTGACAATTGACAATGACATATGACAATTTTTTTTTTATTAAATGGTATTGGAATGACATATGACAACTGTAAATATTTTTTTTTTTTAATTTTAGTCCAGTGGAAAGTAGTTTAGTAATGATCTAAGGTAGCAGCCCATCAGCTGATTTGCGAAATAAAACTGACGTTTTATTTTTTCAGGTCATATTCAGTAATATTTTAATAATTTATATTCAACAACTTATAGTTATAATTAAATATAATTTTATGGTCGAATTTCGACCACTGGGCGGCCACTAGTATATATTAATGTGTGTTTGTAAATTTGATAATTGTTATTGTTCCCAATAAAAATCTTTCTTTCTAAATGAAACCCTTGACATATGGAAGAAACGTCCCCTCTCTTCCTCTTTCTCTCTCTCTTTATGCCTAGCACGTGGACTAGGGGTATACCCCTTATTACTAAACAGATTAACAGCTGTACTCCAAACTAGTAGGTATCTGTAAAATTTCATAGTTTATTAATAAGGATTTTGACAGATTCTAGTTTTATACTAGGAGTTAAGTTAATCTATGTTTATTAATAAGGCTCATACAGTATCCTTCCTATCATACTTCACTTTTCAACCTGCCGAATAAGGAAAGTAATGAGAGGTATGTGTAGAGGTAAGTCTCCTGGACACGACGGGCTCAGTATCGAACATCTTAAATATGCAGGAGCGCATTTGCCGAGGGTCCTGTCTCTGTTTTTGAATATGTGCATTAGTCATTCATATTTACCAGAGGACTTAATGAAGACCATAGTGGTGGAGCAGGACAGGAGATATCTCGGACATAAATAACAAAAATTTTCAACCTTTACGTGAATGACCTCATAGTTGAACTCAGCAGCATGCGTGTCGGCTGTAGTGTGGGTGGCGTATGTGTTAATAACATCAGCTACGCGGACGACATGGTGCTGCTGGGCCCGACTGCGAGGTCAATCAGCGAAATGCTCAGAGTTTGTGAGAAATACGCAGCGTCACATGGTATGATATATAATAATAAAAAGAGCAGTCATGGTTTTTGGGGCCGCCGGTGGAGGTCCCGATTATGTCACATCAATCTCACTGAATGGCATGGTTTTAGATCGGGTTACCGATTTTAAGTATCTCGGGCATATTCTTCATACCTTAAGGATGATGATGACGTGGAAAGGGAGCGTAGGGCACTGGCGGTTCGAGGGAACATACTGGCTCGAAGATACGCCCGTTGTACAGATCAAGTCAAAATAATGCTTTTCAAAGCTTATTGTCAGAGTCTGTATACGGGTAGTCTCTGGTTCAGGTGTTCGCAGAAATCGTTAGACGGCCTGCGCATCCAATATGATAACGTTTTCAGGGTGATGTTGAAAATTCCCCGATACTGCAGTGCGTCCGGAATGTTTGCCCATTATAACACTGATGGCTTTCACGTAGTAATTAGAAAAAAGGCAGCATCTCTGGTGGGGAGGCTTCGGGGGAGTGACAACAGCATCCTGAGAGCTATGGCGGATGACCCGCAGGCGCCTGTGCTGAGGCATTTCGTACGGATTATCATTCCGCCCGGGATGCCTCTTAAGTACATGACGCATTAAAACGTTTTCATAATTTTTCTAATATTAATTAAATGTACAATACTAACCTTAGCTTTAAGATGTGTAGTTTCATAAGCTTACTAAAACAAATGGATCAGTGTCGTCCGAAATAAAGAGATTTGAATTTGAATTTGAGTATAACAACGTGCTGTAATTGCATTTCTGTACTGATATAAAGTACCAGGCTATATCCAGATCATATAGGCAAGTCGCACCTGTTCGAGGGTGGAAAGCGCTATTCAACATTATAACGTGTTAGAAAGTGTTAAGGGCCACAGCACACATGCAACTTTTAGTATCGACGCGCGACGATCGGCGATTTACCCGCTTTAGAAGCTGAATGCGGCGACCAGACACTTAAGCATTGAAGCTGGCGGCGACAGCCTGTCGCTAAAACGCGCGATTGCGATACCAGGACTGAACGCAGAAAGTCGCTTAATCGTGTTGTAGAGTGTATCGATGCAATCGCAAATCGCCGATCGTCGATGCTATAAGTAGCTTGTGTGCGGTGGCTGTAAGATGAAATATCTGGCCGTTTCTCTGGCCTCTAATAAAAATAAATGAAATCACTGGAGTGGTTAAGTTTATGTGACTCCTACAAACGTTTTCGTTCGCTTGGTCGACCATTTCGCTTCACTTGTTCTAACGCTGATTGTCAGGGGTCCCCGATATGAGACTGAAAATAAGAACTGTTAAAGCGCTCTTAAGATTAAGATTCTTATGAGCATTTTCAGAAGGCACAAAAAGTTTTGGTTGGAAAATACTCTTTCTTCATGTTATGGTGCTTTGTCAACTCGTCAATCCTTTATCAACTATTGTTATCTTTTTTATTTATTGTATGCGTGTGTATGTCACTGAATTCCTCCTAAACGATTGGACCGATTTTGACGAAATTTTTTATGTGTGGCAGGGGATTTGAGAATGGTTTAGATTCATAAATCAGCCTGGCAGATAGCGCTGCAGTCGATATATAATTCTGTAGGGTAACGTAACAACAAAGAAACACATTACCATTACAAATATGAAAGTTTGTATGTTTGTTTGTTTGTTACTCCTTCACGCAAAAACTGCTACTGCTGATTTTCATGAAATTGGGCACACACATAGAGAGTAATTTGGATTAACACAGGAAAGTTTCTATCTCAAAAAAATATTCCTATGGGAGCCATGGGATGTTTTCTATTTTCCACGGGATCGAAATTTATGCGGGTGAAACCACGGGGCGCAGGTAATACGATATGTTTTTAATTATCATAAAGGTCTTTGATAAATCATTCTGTAAAGTCGCATCTGTTCGATACTGAAATTAATAAGCACCCTGTAGAGAGGGGCGGAAATCCGCCGAAATTTACTGTTCTTTGTAAAGACTTTCGGAATTTCGCGAAATCCTATATGAAAGTCTTTAAACTCGCATATGAATTCCGTCATACGGAATTTGCGCAGAATCTTTGTAATTTTATTGCTCTGTAAGTCAGCTTAATAATTTGAGATAGCAGGAGTACCAGCGCAGGGGCCGTTCAGTAAACTTTAGCTGAGTGTGGAGTACCCCAATGTTAACTTTAGGCATTAAATAATTAGTTACAGAACGACATTGTCACATTTAATATTGAAATTATATTCTCGTAATAAAAAATATATTTCAGTTTTTTTACTAATAAACGAAGAAATGGGACAAACGAGTAGTCGGAGCTATTTTCATGCTTACCGATTACAGATGGAGGAGGAAGGAGGACAACGTGCTTCCTCCCCCCACTTCCATGGGCCACCGGCTACTTACACACGGCACGAAATGCGACAGCATTACTATGAGTAGACGAGAGGTACCTCCCCATCGTGCCGGCCCAATTCGGCTATAGCCATGCAGCATGGCACTAACTCTTACTTGAAATCTTATTAATATTATAAATGTGAAAGTTTGTGTGTTTGTTTGTTTGTTACTGCTTCACGCAAAAACTGCTGAACCGATTTTCATGAAATATTGGCACACACATAGAGAGTAACTTGGATTAACATATAGGATAGTTTTTATCCCGAAAAAATGTTCCTGTGGGATGCCGTGGGATGATTTTCCACGATATCGAACGACGGGGCGCAGCTAGTAGTTCATATTCCAGCCACTAGTTGGCGTGACAGTCAGAAATTTCTTTCCTATGAACGTTGGTACGAGTATAGGTGTCTATGATTCGTATCTCTACTACTTATCTATTACATATTATGTTGTCATGGTAACGTGTAATGTTTTATGTACGTAGGGGAATACGTTTACGTTGATACCTAGGAGCCCAGGTGGCCTTTAGGTAGTAGTTTAGGGGGGAGGGAGGCGGGCAGCTGCATTGCAGTGTGGAACTATCTCCAACTATTTTGGAGGATTAATCGGGAGGCTTGTTTCCAAGAGTTTCATGGAACCTTTCTCCACCATACCAACCATAAAAATGTTAGGAGGGCAACCCCAACCTCTACGGGCGGTGGTAATCAAAAGGCACCGACTGCTCGTTTGACCCCACATATTGAATATAAAATGTCACGAGACATAAACATCGTCGTAAAGGTCCCATTGCTAATTATAAACTCATGCGGTGCTCAAACTTTCAGCCTCTCGAACCTCGTACAGACTCCCGGAAAGTTTGGGAACTCCTTCATATACAAAGTGTAAGTAGTTTTAAGAGACCTATAATAATTTATTTGAGTAGTCCCAAGAGTTCTAGTAACTTTGTAGGTATTAAGTATTAAGTGTATATTATAAAACATTTTTTCTTAATAGTATAAGGGGGCGAACGAACAGTCGCAGCCATTTTTATAGCTACCGATGCCCTACAGACATTCGCATAGGAATTATAGAGATTGGTTGCCCTCCTTTCTCCTCCCTCTCTTCATGGCTAATTATACACTGTACGAAACGCGACAGCACAGCTGTTACTGTACCTGGTTGAGTGTTGTACTGAGTTTTAAAGTAGCCATCACTTAAATATTTGGCCCTATATGGTATATGGTTGGAGGACGAAGGCGGGCAACGCAATACGCATCTGTATATACTCTCCGCTCCGACTGCTCGTTTTTCTTCTTCGCCGACAGTGGCGCTAACTCAGCACATAAGTTAGTAGTGTATAACCAGCCTCTGTCCGACCATTGTACTAAATACTCGCGGTATAAATTCAATAAAGAAATAAATTAATAATTCTTTATTTCAGGTTTATACACCCATAATATGATATTGATTATGTATTTTAAATTTAAAAATAATAATCAAATGCGATATCAATATAAAATCTTCATATATAAACATGAATGTTTGTCTGTATGTTATTTATAGAATCGTAAACAATCATGTGATCTTTAGCAAAGTTGTTGTGTATGAGCCCACGAAGTTTTACGATTTGGTGCGACCAATTTTCGACAGATGGCGCCACGCGTATCAAGGCACGCACGGTACAGCTAGTACAATATGAATTAAAATCACAATAATAATAACAATAACAATAATAATAACATTTCATTCACATACAATAAATACATTATTCATCATATTAATATTGTATCTCTAGGACGGATACAATAAATACATTCAGTGATCTGTGGACTTTAATTTTCCCCTTACACTAGGAATATAAGGACACGGGGCAGGGGTACACACAACACCACACAACACTACCAAATAAAAAAAAAAGAAAACATTGATCCCTAAAATGTCTTAATATACCTTCGGATTAAATTGTTATTTCGCCTGAGGTCGTAGATCACAATTGAAGCATCAATTTTGTATCTCCTATAATATATTATATCATTTATTATGTAACGTAGAGATTTCATCTCATTGTAATATACTTCGTCCATACAAGTGAATGTGTAAGACAGAAAATATTTATTATAATACATTATAATATTTACAACAGAAAAGAAACTACTTGTAATAGATAAGAAAAATCCATAATTTCTTCTTATATACGAGTACAAGATTGATAAAAGCGAGAGGCATTAAATTAAACCACATATACTATAAGTGCCTACAGTTAATCCGAAACGATTAAAAAAAAGTTTACGACAAGTATACGAAAATACTTTTTTTAAACAAGTTCAATAGCACAAAAATGAAATCATGCTTTGTACCGGACGGCTACAGCGAGCACGGAGTGAATGATCCCGGCCGGCCAACATCTGCGGTACAGAGTGTACGCAGGGAGAAAAAGCTTTAGAAAATTCCTTTGGCTAAACTATTGAGGCTTCTATTGATCTGATTTATGTTATGTAGACTGGAAATGATACACTAAATATGTGGTTTCATTTAATGCCTCTTGCTTTTATCACCCTTGTATAAACTACCTGCACTCCGCGGTTTAACCAACCGGAAATTTATATACCAGTGATCCCGCGAAGATCGAAATTCGATCTATGCGAATCTTTTTTCTAATTTAAAACTAAATATCATAACATGACATGTAATGTCATCGTGACTACGGTACTCTTGGAGAAATTATAGTAGACTGTACTCAATTTGTGTATTCTACACAACCATTGCAAACCGTAGACAGAGGAAAAATATGCAAAAGAAGACACATCAGAGAGAAAGAAGGAGGGGAACGCATCTGTTTAGCCTCTATGCGGATGGCTAGGCGTCGGTAGTTATGAAAATGCCACCATACTATACTTGCATTGTGCCAGCGAGGCATTCGATAAGCATCGACCGATCTACGTAATAACGTTCACTTAGCCTGATACGTTTTCCGTAACACATTCCCGTGAACTGGTCGATCTAATATGCGTACACGAGCGTATGAAGCTCAACCTGAATATTTAAATTGCCTGGCTTGAACAACGACCGATGCAGACCTTATAGCATATCGGCCAAGCAACTTACGCCAATAATTTTAGCAAGAGGTAGTACTGTTCCGCATTCAGCTGAATTAGGCCGGCGAGACGGGGGAGGTACCTCTCGTCACACGATACTTTTACCTTTTTTTTATATTACTCATTTAACTTTCTCCATCCTTGTCAACACATTTCGAAGGCTTCTAGTCTTTACTGCAAGTAATATAGTAAAACTTTATTGTTTACTTGTATCAGAGAGACTCAGTCACTTTATCAGGAATTAACATAGGTTTCAGCTGGAGGGTCTTCCACCCGTCCCTCTGAATCAGTAGACGGCGGTATGGAATAGGAGAAGTGGGGGGTCCGATTTAGACACATGGTCAGAAACCGGATATGATGATGGATATGTCATCATATCCATAGCATCGGTCGATGCTATGGATATGATGGCGTGCTCCTTTGGAACACTGGGGCCAGGGGTCAGGATGGGAATCTGACTCCATTGTAAGGTTCCGGCGTGGTAATAGGGACTGTTCAAAAGCAGCCGGACAGTCCCCAAGGATGGCTTTTTCACCGAGTCCTGCCTGTCGCTGGAGGGATCCTGTTGCTTGTAGATCCAGGACCCAAAAACAAGGCGGATGAAGGCACCAGGGGTTTAGTCGGTAGGGGACCTAGTGACCGAGCATGACACTGTGAGCTGCTGCAATGATACAACCGGGCTCCTTGGTAGAGTTCGTAAATACTTTCCCCTCCGTTGCCAAAAAGAAAAAAAAGGTATTGTGTTACGATTGAACAATTTATGTTATGAATTATGTTACCTGTATATTAATATAATTAAGTTGTACCTGTTATAACGCTGCGATCAATAGACACGGAGCGTCGCGGGGAAAACCGCAGGACCCCGCTAGTGTAAATTGGAATTGAGTGATGAAATATTCACAGCTTTCCGATGCAATTTGTCGTCCGAGAACATTTAAATTGCATTCTACAATGAGATCGAAGTGAATCATTATCACTGGTGCCCCCACAAATCACAATAGATGGTATGTCATACTACATTGTATATTTATTACTTATATACTGCCTCGTGGTGTAGTGGTAAGCACGTTTATCCAAGGGGAGGTCCCGGGTTCGAATCTCGCGTCAAAGCAAAAAGTGTTGTTGAGTTTTTTCAATTTCTAATAGCCGTCCAGAGTCTGGAAGAGGTCGGTATTACACTCCCCTCGGAGAGCACGTCGTCGGTCCTGCACCTGATTTCTGTCCGGTCGTGTCGGACTGCCCTCCCATCGGAATATGAGAATGAGGGAATAGAGAGTGTAGTTGTGTCTGCGCGTCGTTTCTATAAAGATGGCCCGCCGTAGATGAATGTTGGCTTGCTGGACATTATTATATTTATTATTATTTAATTTATTAAGTCTGAAAATATCCCGACTGCTCGTTTGTCCCTTAATACAATAAAAAATATTTAATTGTTGCCCTTCCTGCTTGCCTTTGTCGGACGATGAGACTCCAAGAACTCTCTCTTTATCATGAGCTCGTTGGTTGCCATAACTGCGAGACTATTTTATCTTTTTCTTTTATGGTATAGGGGGGGAAACGAGCAGTCAGAGCCATTTTCATGACTACCGACGTCCATAGACATCCGCATAGAGGCTATAAAGATGCGCTGCCCTCCTTTCTCCTCCCACCTCCACCGGCTACTTACACACAGCTCGAAACGCGACAGCACAGATGTCACTTCACGCCGGCCTCGTGTAAGCGACAGGTACCTGTAGGTCGCCCCGGCCCAATTCGTCTACATGCAAGCATGCAGTGTGGCACTACCTCTTACCATTTTAACTGATGTTATAGTCTTCAATAAGTCCTCGATCGTGTCCGATCAACTCGGTCATAATGTAACTTAGTAAAAGAAGACTGTATGAATATTGTCATATGAAACTTTTAACGATGCAGCTGCCAGCTCGATTAAGTTACAAAATACATTTCGTTTACATTTTGCAGTTATTTTACGAGTTTTAGCACGATAAAAATATTTATTGCAGGTACTAGCGAAATAATATTACAGGGGAGAACTTATTACGAACGTCGAGCAAAAGGTATATGACTTCGCTAGTACCTCTAATAAATTTTTATCGGTTTAAAACCCGTAAAGTAACTACAAAATGTGTAACGAACGAGAACGTCTCAAACAAATATTTAGCTTAGTATCTATATCTATACTTATATATCTATGTAATATAAAGCTGAAGACTTTGTTTTTTTGTACCGCGGACGTTCATTGACGCTTCAAAAACACGCAGCGAACACGTGGTCGGTACCACGTTATTACGTATTAGTTATTCCATTTAGCGAGGAAGGCTATTGACTGCTTTTTAAACAAGCGGATTCACGTAAACGAAGTTGCGGGCGTCCGCTAGTTTTTAATAAAGTTTCACAGATAAAGTTCCAATAACATCACCGTGAATTTAAATTAGGTGTGAGTGTAATGTTGAGACACCGTCTGCGCTCTGCAATCTAAATTAATGAAATTGTTACCCGTGCGCGACGTGTTCAGACGCGACGATCAACTGAAAATGGCGTCGGGTGAAGTACGAATATGGCGAAAGCGGGGAAATGGGGGAAAGGATGCTTCACGCGATTGAAAGATAATTGGCGAGGTATTGTAGGGTTCAGTACACAAGGGGAAAAAACGGCATCTTTTTATTATCCGTCCGTATATAGAAAATAAACAACTTATATAAGTTGTAACCTTTGGTTTTGCTACAGAATCTTTGGAGTGGGGTTGCAGCTCGCACTTGGCCATTTTCTTACTATTTAGATAGAATTGAGTTTATTGAATGAGTCTAATATAATCAATTCAAATTATTTTATTCGGTATACAAATATCTTTAGTTCTACCATAGCTTTAATCTGGATAGCTTGAGAAGAATGGGCAGAACAAATTCAGCGGGATTGATTATTTGAAATATTTGTACATGGGCTACGTTACAATAACATTTGCAATAAATTTTATGAAATTTCCTAACAACAATAACGCAACATCCTAGTGCTGAGGCAAGTCTGAATTAGTGACTGATAAAGCAAGACAAGTATGTGAAGTTCGCGATGTATAAAACTCAGTTGCCTCTGCCTACCCCATAAGGTTTCTGTGGTTTTGTGGGTTTTTGTTTACCTAGTGAGGGAGGAGGACGAAGGAGGGCAACGCACGTGTATAATATGTGGATGCTTATGGCCGGTGGTAGTCATGAAAATGATTCCGATTGCTCGTTTTCCTCCTTATACTATAAAAGAAGAAAAAAAGACAAGATAATTTCATAATTAAATTTAGTAGCATCTTCAGTTGTTTTTCTTTAAATATAAAGCTATTTTTTTCTACATTATCTCTCTTTATCTGTGTAATACAGGCCACTTACATTTTTATTGTAAATAAACAGATAAGCCTCATAACAGAATAGGTAAGTAATTTAATTTATCGCGTAATACGAAAAGAGAGGAAAACTAAAGAAAAGCTCGAGAAACGCGTATTTCCGGTGCTTTTCTTTTGTGTTCCCAAACTCTGAAAATATTTTTCCACCGAACAAGTTTATCTAATTACTGTTTATTATATGTTGTTCTCTTGAGATATGTTTTACTTGTTATTTAATTTACAATTCTGCGCCGAGTCTAGCATTGCATGTTGGTATTATTTCATTTTTGTATTTAATATTGTATAAGGGGGCAAACGAGCTGTCTTTTATCATGACTACCGACGCCCATAGACATCCGCATAGAGGCTATACGGATGCGTTGTCATCCTTCTTCCTCCCCTCTCCCCAGACCCCAGCCATTTGCACCGCACGAAACGTGACAGCGCAACTGTCACTTCGGGCGCTAAAAACCACTCACTAAAAACTTTTTATCAGGTAGTGCCATCCTCTTACTATGAAAGTTTTACATTCTACTCTATTACAGAGGCGCCACATGGCATGCTTGCATGCAGTCGGATTACGCCGGCACAACCAGGGAGGTACCTCTCACGTACACGAAAGCGGCGTTAAAGTGACAGCTGTGCATTTCGTGCGGTGTGTGCGTAGCCGTTGGCCCATGTAGGTGGGAGGAGAAAAGAGGGCAGCGCATCTGTAAAGCCTCTATGTGGATGTATATGGGCGTCGGTAGTCATCAAAATGGCTCCGACTACCCGATTGCCCCCCTAGACCATAAAAAAATATTTAATCTATATATGCATAGTGAATATTGCATTGTGAAAAGCTCTGAAATAGAGGTTAAGTTAGGCGATATTCAATTATCACTTCTTCAACTCGTTAAACATATTCATTAAATATTTTTAAGCTTAGTAGCTTCTAATATATTTTATTACCTAAGTTTACCATAAGGACGATCTCAATTAAAAAGTTAATATTATATTGTAAATACAGGGTATTAAAACATTCGTTACTATTTTGAAACTCGCACTCGAGTTTCCCCCTTCATTATACGACAGTTGCTTAAACTACTATAATAGGAAGTTATTTAAGGATTTAAAGCTCTATAATATACAATAATAAACAATATGAAAGCACGCAAAAAAGAAATAGGGGAGACTGGTGCTAGTTGTCACAAAAATTACATTAACCTCTATGATAGGCAAAATAAAACGATTTCTTTATTTACAGTTTTTTAGTAAGTATTTTGGTTATTCAGTCTTAATAATTTCACATTGTACAAAGAAATAAACTACTGTTTACTTATTTTTTTTGCGAATTTTAACTCAAGTCGAGTGTGACGGCTTATTTCATGTCCGGGGTAAGTAGTCACAGCAAGAGTTCTATGTCGTCACAGGTTATTGCTGCTGGCACTGTCCTTCTCTGACGCATAGTTTGGGCAGCAATAGAATAAAACTTTCTGACACCCACTTTTTGTATAAGCCCAGAGTTTACTTACAGTACATTGGACCCACATTTTGACATTCAGATTGACGTCATAAGGAATGAAACAAGGTGCATTAGCGGGACTGGTAACCTCTGGTTTTCGGAGGTTAAGTTCTTGATGGTGACGTAGGTATCCTTTCAGCCATTGTTCACCTGCCATATAATCTCTAGTGCAAGTATCAGGAAATTTACATTTCAAAGTCAAAGTTTCAAAAAAAAAAACAAAAAACAGCGTACTTAAATGCTAATTTACGGATTTTCACTAGCTAGTTGTGATAGTGACAACAAGCCCTTGAATGACTAAGGCAACATGTACCTGATAATTAATTGGCAATAAAACAGAAAATATAATATCAGGATATTGCAATAGAAACATAAAATAATTTGTATGTTTCAAAGAATCAAATTTCTTATTACAATATGCATACCTTTGCAATCATTAATAGAAAGTAGTTTGTAGATTATATAACAAATTAGTGTAAAATTTTACTTACTGTTCAATATTTTTTGTTTGCGTTTATTCAATGAGATCCGAACAGCCAGCCGCCGTCACACTTTCTGAGGTAGTTAACACTAAGATGTGTTTGGATATTTCAATCTTCCCGCATCTCAAATAGTTATCATTGCAAAAATATAGGCGTTGTGACAACTAGTACTAGTGACAACGAGAACACCTCTCCCCTACTTAAATTTTGAGTTGTGACATTACATTACATGTGATGTACAAAAAAACAAAAATGTTGCGATACGTCGTGTATTTAATGACTTTTATTTTACAAAATTATTTAGAAACATGCATTTATAAAACTAATCTACTTAAACATTAATACTATTCAATCTTTTAATAATGTAACAGAACATTTTCAACATAAAATAACAACATAAAAACATTAATTAGGTATAAAGGAAAACATTCATATTACTTATCAATATTACAAAGCTTGTACAAAGGATCTACAAAAATAATAATACTGGGAAATGTTTCACAGGCAATCTTCTTTAATGATAAGTCTTTAAAGACTCGTTAAAAAGAAGCTTTATAATTGAGTAAATCTACTAAAATATTTTTATTCTTAAGCCTAATAAGTTACGTAGTAGTAATAATATTAATAAATATATAGATACGTAAGAGAGATTCAACAACTTAAGAAGCAATGCATGTTTTATTATAAAATGATCAAATTATAAGCGATCTTATCAAGTTTGTTACATAATTATTAAATAAAGTTTAACGAATTTTAATCTGTTAATAATAATAATAATAAAATGAA
>LUGF01051724.1:6560-18373 GCA_001625245.1 Calycopis cecrops | reverse complement strand
TGACTTCCAGCCTCCCGAACAAGCCGGTTTCCGAAAAGGTTTCAGTACCATAGACCACATACATACGCTGCGGCAGGTTATACAGAAGACTGAAGAGTATAACTTGCCACTTTGCTGGGCGTTTGTGGACTATGAGAAGCCTTCGTCACGGAACGTCACGGAAAGCGCAGCATAGGGCGTCCCCCCACTAGATGGTCAGACGACCTGGGGAAGGCTGCGGGTAGCCGATGGATGCAGGTTGCGTCTGATCGGTCGATTTGGAAATCTATGGGGGAGGCCTATGTTCAGCAGTGGACGTCCTGTGGCTGAGATGATGATGATGATGATGATGATGATGATGATGATGATGATACCACATTGTGATTGATTTATAAGTTGTCTTAAGTAATTAAACTTAATATAATTAAAATGGTAGTAGTGTATTTAGGTTATTATTTCAAAAATAAACCAGTTTTCTCATAAACCTGAACTACTCTAATTTACCTGACCCTTTTTCTCATTAATCTGGCAGACTCTTTTTTCTGCATATATTTTTTCAAAAAACTATTTCAGCAGCATACCTTCCCTTCCCCAAATTATACATCAAGATACGGTCCTTTAATAATTGGTAAAGCTGAATTATCAGATATTAAAAATTCGTAAATTTTAGACAAATTTACACTTTTTTTGCGAAAGACCCCTAATATACATTAATTTTTAGGGTTCCGTACCCAAAGGGTAAAAACGGGAACCCTATTACTAAGGCTCCGATGTCCGTCCGTCCGTCCGTCACCAGGCTGTATCTCATGAACTATGATAGTTAGACAGATGAAATTTTCACAGATGGTGTATTTCTGTTGCCGCTATAACAACAAATACTAAAAAATTAAATAATATGAATATTTAAGGAGGCCCCCATACAACGAACGTGATTTTTTTGCTCGTTTTTGCTCGATGTTGACAACGGCAACAGGTAGACATTTGAAATATTCACAGAATATTAAGTTATATATTGTCTTTAAAAAACATGAATTAAATTAAAATAAAACAAATATTTAAGGGGGGCTTCCATACAACAAACGTGAGTTTTTCGAATTTTTTCGTCTTATACAGTGTAGTAGTAGTGTAAGTAGATAATGGTACGGAACCCTTCGTGCGCGAGTCCGACTCGCACTTGGCCGGTTTTTATAAGTAATGACGTCGAAAATGTAGCACTCTGAGTCCTTTGGCAACTACCCCAACTCATAACGTCCATACAACCAGTGATCATACAGTTGTAACACGGCAAGTGTTGATAAGTGTGGGGTAAATCGTGAAGCTCATAATAGGTATGTCAAAGTTCACTCAGACAAGCAAGCCGTACAAAACCCGAAAGCATAGCATTTATCGAAAAATTCTGTTATATGGTTTCTGAATACCAAAGCATTGTGTATTTTCTTTAGTTTTTGAATTCCGTTAAATACTATAACTGTTACACAAGCAAGCATGAAATGAAAGTTACTCATTAGGAAACAGTTATTCATATTTTAATTTAAGATCAGATAGTTGTTTGCCGACAGACTTTATGTAAATACAACTACATAATTAGTCACCGTAGAGATCTTAAAAAAAATAGAGGGTCTCTGTTTTTATATCTTTGGCAGGTCCTCAGTATCCGCTAATAGACATAATCTTCACTAATCAAGTAATCATACTATCATTATGTCATTACAATTTGTAAAAAAATAATGATTGTAACGATGAGATCTTAAAACAATGCTGAAATCATTTTGATAGACCTTACTGCAATTGAGATGTTTAGTGCAGGTGGATTCCTACCTCATCATCATTAACTTAAGAGCTAGGGCTCTTGTCTGTGCTGCGCTTACAATTATTTTTTTTCTCCGCCAGGCTGTTCAGGTATACCTACATACAATTAAGTTTTTGACAATAACTCCTTAAGAATATATATTAAGCCGGCCGGTAAGAAAAAATATAATCAATTTTTTTTTATAATAACAGGTGAAACTTTGAAGCTCAGCTTTACGCTTTACCACAATTAAGTACATCACTAATACCTATATTATCTAAAGTGCACTGTCCATGTATTGACCTCATTTACCCCAATGTGCCACCAGCTACTCATAACTAGCTTTAAAGCCTGGTTCGCATTGGTCGAGTAATTTAGTCTAGTAGAGTATCGATTTAGTAGCTAAACTACTCGACTCGACCAAATGTCGTTCGCACCTTGAGCGAGTACAGTTCATAAGTCATTTGAGATCAGAAAGATGAACAACGTAAAACGCAACGGTTATCATAATTAAAAATAATATTCTTTTGAAATAAAATTGATTACCTACTAACCTGATGTATTTTATTGTCAATTTAATTTCTCCGGGTGTATTTAATTCTTTTTATATCTCTTATATCTTAATATGCACTTTGTTTTATTTGTTTATTTTATAAAGTGGCGACTTCATGTTCCATAAACATTCGTTTTCCAAATATTTGGAACTCGACACTTATAATTAAAGAGTATAATAATATTAATAGGGGAATAATAATTTATGAGATTAATAAAAACAAACTATGGATACTTTGGCAGCTCAATTCGACCTTTGGACTAATCACTCGACCAAATCGACGTGTTCGGACCTGTTCACCAGCGATCAAGTGAGCGCGGATGCATGGTGGGGGGTGCTACTCGCCCGAAAAAATAGAGTAAAATCTATCGACTTGACTAAATTACTTGACTAATTACTCGACTAAATTTTTGGTGTTCAGACACGTTTAGCTACTAAATTACTCGCTACTCGACGACAGAATGTGCTACAATGCAGCATGCTTCTAGATCAGGAATGTCTAAATACGTAGGCGGGCTAGGTTCACCTATAACAAGCTCACATGTCAGGTATAATATTCGTGATAGTTATTGTACCATCGAGTGCAATGTAAGTAAAAAAAAAAGTTTTTTCTTTCTGTGGTCGCCGCCCCTATTGATAAGGCCTGAGGGCCGGATTGATATGACTCGCGGGCAGTATCTTTGACATCCCTGTTCTAGAAGTTATTTAAATACTCTTAGTTTGTACCATAGATTTAGAATTGTTTTTACTACGTGAAAGATATACAAAGCGTGGGAGCGAAACATTCAAATTAAGTTCCAATCATCGAAAAAGAAAAAAGACAGTAAATGACAGTACTTATGAGACAATTATTTTATGCGAGCAAGAGGCCATAGCGGCCCGATTACTTAATAATGACACGGTTTTTGTAGTAATTCTGACATTTGTCAATTTTTAGGGTTCCGTATCTCAAAGAGAAAAAAACGGGACCCTTATAGGATCGCTTTGTTGTCCGTCTGTACGTCTGTCAAGACCTTGAACCTCAAACGCTTGAAGGGATTAAGCTGAAATCTTTGTCAAATACGGAGGTCAGTTACGTCTTGATGCCTTGAAAAAATCACACTTCTAAGTTAACGCAATAAAAAGTTATAGCCATTTATGCACAAATTTTATATGAAAACGCACTTTTTCGAAAACCTATAGGGTACTTCCCGTTGAGCTAGAATTCTGAAATTTGGCAAGAAGTAAGACCTTACAGTATACATATAGGAATAAATCTAAAAATTGCTAAATAAAATTTATATCACTGGAAAAATCATTACCAACTTATGCATGTAGTTCGTTTCATACTAAATGTATGCAAGCACCCGCATATATAAGTTTGTCGCAAGGAAGTGTAATTTTCTCAACGTCTATTACTTTTGCTCATACCTCCCGTTCCTACGGAACCCTCGGTGTGCGAGTCCGACTCGCACTTGGCCGGTTTTTTTTTATTTTTTGTCTCGCCTCTGTTCTGACATTGTGTATCTTGTACATTCTAAATCTATGGTTTGTACATACATAGGTAGGCCCAGGAAAATGGCTAGGCTACCATTTCGGTGCTACGATGATTTATTTTCAGATCATCAGACTGATCTTTTCAAAAAATAATAATGAAAGCCATTATCTCGAAATAGACGAGTAAATCGCAAACGAATCTCACTATGGTACGGTGCGGTACCAGATACAATATCAGCAATCAAACCCATTAACTTGGGGTTGGCTCACGCTCGCCTATGTGGGGCAATTGGACTAAGAATTTGTCTGTATTTTTTAAGAAACTATGAGGGTAAACACTTGTTGTATTTTGATTGCCTTCTTAAAGTATTTTTATGGGTACTAGCACGAACTCGGTTTTATTATCTATATAGGCACGTATATTTACTTCTTATAAGTTCACTATAGAAATAATATGTCTTAGTAGTAATGGCGTAGAAGAAATTAGTTGAAGATGACATACGAATAAAAACTGAGGATATTTTAACAACATTTTTATGTTTGTTTCCAGAATTATTTTAAAAAACTCATTAAGTTTATTTAAATATTAATTAAGTGATTTAGTTTTCTACGACAGTACTTTTATAGTTATATATAATAATATATTAGTTATATAAGTAATTACATGATCTAAATATCGACGTAAGAACATGATCTTACTAAGAATATCACTCCTGTTATAGACAGTAAATAATAGGAGGTCTAATGTATACGATTGAAATGTAATCTCAGAGATCTATCTAGTCATCTAATGAGTAATGCGTTTTCATTTACATCCAAACGATGCTCGATCGCTCCTAATGCCCACCTAAATATCAGGATCTGTAATGCTAATTTCCACGGATGTGACGGACCGGTGACTCCAAACAAAAGACGGTCGACTAACGACGCCGTCACAACTCGCAAGTCAGCAGCTTAGCAACTATCCAATGAAACTCCACGGTTCATTGGATGAGATTAAAATCTATAGTTGGTACCTTAATGTTATAAAATGAAAATGAAGAGAATTAGTATAAAGCGGCAGAGATTGTCACACACACACACACACACACACACACAGCATATCGACGATCACTTTTAGCTTTATTCCATTTAAGTCTGGGCATAAGTCAGTATTTTGATCAACACATTTCCAGTGTAATGTAAAACATGTTTCAAATAATCTTATACGGCATACTCATAAAGGTAAAGTAGAGACGAATCAATATTCCAATGAATACATTAATTTATTGATATTATTAATTTCAAGATTTTTTTTTCTCATATTATATCTCTACATAATAGTGATACTTTTTAACAGCAACCTTTAAGTTAGCACTATTATAGATTGTATTATATTCTTATAAAATTTAAAACTCAAAAGTTTTTTAAGTGCTTATAATTTTAAAGCGTTTAAAAATTATATCGCACCCCATTGGATTCAGAACTCTATATTCGCGAACCTCACATACCCCTTACCTTACTTATGCGATGACGAACTTTGGGACTAGTTCTGCTACTACTAAACAAAGTTTATAGGTACCTACCTAATTTGATTGATCCATAGATATCATAAACAATAATTCTGTAGTTATATGCCCAGTATTTACCCTTGTTAAAGGTCAAGGACCTCCTGACACATATTTTTCGGCCTATTGGCCGTCTGGTCTGACTGTGCCACTATCACAGGGATCTTAAGTTACAGCTATCACGCAAAGGACTTAGTACTTTATTTCTTTTATCAGACACCAACACAATCAGCTCAGTTCTTTTACGCTAGGTTTAAATGCCCTGGTTTTAGTTTAAATGCCTACATGTAGGAGAAACCTTGGATAAATCTTATCCAAAAAATAATAAAAATAAATATAAACCTAATTAATTATTTATAATAGTAATTAAAATAATGTTTAAAGCAATAATAAAGTCCTTTGCATGATTTCTGTCAGGCATTTAGGTCTCTATGTTGGACGCTAAAAATTGTGCTAAATCATTCCAAAATACTTAATTTGATAAATAGCCTAACACTGTACTGTACTGTAGGAAATGCTGTATTGTTAATAGCACCATCAATCTCTACACACCTTCGTGTTATTTGTCATAAAGGGGAATTTCAAAGAAGAAAAAAAATATACAGTCGTATCTATTGTAGGTATGAAAAAGACCACCACTGAAAATGCTATTTAGTTTGTACTACATTGTATAGAATGAAGAATATTGTACGTGACACAACAATAATTTTTACGTAGGAATGGATCGTAAAGTTCAAACAATTGCTGTTTTGTTTTCAGCCACATTAAACCATTTGACAGGCGTGTTCTAAAAAACATGGCGTGTAGCTTTATTCAAATTTCGAACGCATATTTGATTATCCTTATTTTTTTTATACGAAATTCTTTAAATTTATGCGACACTATCTTTGACATGTAGGGAAATTAGCTTTTTTAATCTAAAGAAATGGAAGTTCAAAGCATTTTGGCCAAAATGTATGTATCTACTCATTGGATCTAACAAAAATGTTGCGAAGAATTAGTATTAAAAAAAAAAGAAATAGGCCACTGGTACTGAGAGGTGCTGTTGTTGTTTAAGATTATCAATTCCCCATTCTACCTTTTATCTCTTTTCTTCACAATCGTATTTATTCTTGTTTTTATGTACAAAATTATTCAATTTCTTTAAATACCTATCATCATCATCACCCTTTATCGGTCCACTGATGGCCAATGCTGGACCTACATAATATCCTGCTATCATTTTTTTTGAGTAGGTATTTGGATAGAGAATATTTGCTTTTTGAAGTTTGGTCAAACATTTGATATGGAGAGTTTTTGGTCTTTGGAGTATGGTCATATATTTTATACGGAGAGATGTTCGTCTTTGGTCTAACATCTGACATCTTTCCAGAGGGAATGCATCTCCGTACACATCGGCCAAGCCGGCGTCCAGATCGGCAACGCCTGCTGGGAGCTGTACTGCCTGGAGCATGGCATCCAGCCCGACGGCCAGATGCCCTCGGACAAGACCCTCGGCGGCGGAGATGACTCGTTCAACACGTTCTTCAGCGAGACCGGGGCGGGCAAGCACGTGCCACGGGCTGTGTTCGTCGACCTCGAGCCAACAGTCGTCGGTAAGTAAATCTATCATTATCTTGTTTATCTCTAGGTATTTTTTTTAATATAAAATACTTTACTTCCACGGACTTTTTGTTTCTGCTTTTGTTAAATTTTTCTGTTTTGTTGTGGGATTAATTTTATAACAATTGTAACTATACTCCTCAGTATTATAATTGTAGTCCGTCCGATGCTCGCTACATAGTAATATTTATTTATTATTTACTAGTCTCTAGGTATTTGTAGCACTAGGACTGATCGGTGATAGAGTAAATTTAATTTCGTCTGTAAACGCGGGAACTGTAGCAAATTCTACTTAGACGCCTTCGATTTGCTATCATCTTGATTTTAAGTGTCTTGGCCTATGTCCAACAGTGGACTGCAAAAGGCTGATGATGATGATGATGATGATGATTTTAAGTTTACATAGATTGTTACAGGCCCAGTAGTATATGCAGACTTTTGTAGCTACCACATGGAGATTATTAGGAATCTTGCTTCTAGTAAATCTCACTCACTGTATTAAACACGTCACTTATGGACGATATCGTGTGAGGTACCTCGCCGATCGTGACGACCCAATTCAGCTGTAATGCAGAAATGGCACTACGACTTACTAATAAATTTAAGTAGCAGTTATCAGTAAGACATATTACTAGTTTTGGTGGTGATTATGTTACTAGATTGCTGTAGATTTTAAGATATCCGAATGGCAGAAAGAAAGACGTGGATGTCTCCAAAGTACATCTGTAAACTTTTAATAATGATGATGCCGATGTCTGTGGATGCAGGTACTCATTAAACTCCTGTTTATTGGACTTTGCCTCCTCTGCAGCTATTAATATTGCTCTATTGTTAATTTTTTTAGCCGTCAATTTTTATTACCGTACTTAAACAAGTTGGTATTAATGTGGGCAAAAAACATAATGTAGGTATCAAATCTAGCTAGACTGTATCTCAGTTACTAACCAAACCTCATCTAATGTGGCAGACGGACATCGAACCCGCGTACCCTGTCATTACCTAGCGCGCACTCTGTCATTACCATTGTAAATCTAAAATGGAAACGCCAAATAACACGCCTAACATGTATTAGTATTACCATAAATATAATGAAGTTGTTTGTCATGTAATACGCCTTTACATTACACATGGATAAATTTGAAAATAATAACACTGCAACAAAAAAAGTAGTTATCCCTTGTAAGGTCGTGTTCATTTAGCAACCTTTATTCCTTTATTTTTTTTATAGGATAAGGGGCAAACGAGCAGTTGGTAGATGACTACCGCCGCCCATAGACATCTGCAAAACTCGAGGCTTTGCAGGCGCGTTGCCGGCCTTTTAAGTATGAGTAAGCTCTACTTACTCCTTATTAGCCGCTACGTTCGTCGTTAAAATAAATTGTTCAAGCGTAATAAAATGTAAGCCTTAGTTACTCTCTCATAATGTAGTTTCCATTTAGAGACAGTGGACAAAATCGGCCCAGTTGTTTTGGAGTCTCTTTGATACAAAAACAAACAAAAAAGTCCCCAGTCTCTATAATATTAGTAAAGATTACTAGGCAGGAATCTAGTGATCTAGTGAGATTGTGTAATTTGAGACATACTGAAGTCTGAAAGTATAAACAAAATATATTTGCCTCGGGATTTTTTATAACTTTACTTATCGACCGTTCTGTTAATCGATTCCTATGAATGTTATAAAAGCTAAAATATCTGTGGATCTTTGTTACACTTCATGTAAGTACAAATTGGAAAAAATACAAAACAAAAAAAAATCCCGAAAAAATAAAAATTACCCTGGGAAATGTTTTACGGTGGTTTCACGCAGGACACAGCTACAAGCTTCATATGCTTTATCATAAAAATCTTTATTACTTCTTAGTAATTTATCTATAAAATTGGTTATTAGGTAAACAAAAATACGCTAAGCTATTTTCATGACTACCGATATTCATAGATATACGCATAGACTATAGAAGTTATACAGATGCGTTCCCTTCCCTCCTCCTCCCCCTCCATGGGCCACCGGCTACTTACATACCAAACGAAACGCAGCACAGCTGACACTTTACGCTGATATCGTGTAAGCGAGGGATACCTCACCGAGGTGCCGGCAAATTTCGGTTTCTGGCATGCATGCAGAATGTCACTACCTCTTACTAGATATAATATTTACTATAATTTATAGGTAGGTACAAATCGCAGTTCTGGATGCGCTTCACTTGAGCAGACAGCGTTCTGTAATGCTATCGCTTCCTCATGAACACACAGACATACATACAGTAGCCGACTGTAACTCTACACCGATGTGAATCAGCGTACTAACGTTATTGGGTATCGTAAAGCTTGGTCATTTAAATAGTTTTGGAGATGCGGAGTACAGAGTTGTTGTATATTCATTCCACATTAGAAGTCAACACAGGGGATACTTATATAATATTATACATATAATTTCATGAATCAGCTGCCACCCTCGGTATTTCCGGACCGATACGACCTAGGGATCTTCAATAAAAGAGCTTATTCTTTCCTCAAGGGTCGGCATCGCATCTGTTAGACCTCTGGTGTTACGGATGTCTGTGGGCGTTGGTGATCACTTTACATCAGGTGACCTAACTGCTAGTTTGCCTCCTATGCTATAAAAAAATCTCCGGAGTTAACAGATCATATCCAAGAGAACATGTACCTACTATATTGGATATCTGCAGCCCTCTCTTCACGGTTAAAAACTAGCTGTGACAAGCCACACACGGTCGTCCTGCCATTGATCTCTCTCTCCAGTCTATGGCTAACCTTAAACTCCCTTACAACAGCATTTTCATCATTGTCATCTTCTGGCTGCTATCAGCAATTCAGCGGTGACCAAGCCACTGCTGGTCATGGGCCTCTCCTAGAGGAATACTTGCATCGCACTTTGTATACCTACCTAATAATAACCAATAAACTACATCAGATTAGATTGAGTGTATGTATAAGTAATCATTTTATCTGTGGTTTGACTTCTTTCTTTAGTGGTAATGTTCACAGTCGTGAGGTCGGGTTCGAATCTCAGATCGGTCCAAAAATTTTAATAGAATTTTTCAATTTTTAATAACAGTCACGACATCACAATTGCACCTTGCTAACTACAACTGTACAGAGGATATTGTGACGTCAGATTCTATAGGAGCATGGATGTTTTTCTAATTAGTCACCCTCACAAGCGCTCATGCTCTGTATATCGCAGACAAAGTTTGTTATTCATTGAAACATAATACTCGTGATATATATTTCATTAGATTCTTGATCTCGATTATACTTCTTGTACTAGATTCCATAAGTGCAATCGTTGTGGAGTTCATCATCATGAACAGCAGCAGCCAGAAGACGTTCACTGCTAAACAAGCCTTCCCCATAGTCTTCAACTGCTTGCCTTCGGCTGAGGGTTTCCGTGAGGCTTTAGTGGGATCGGGGAACCGTACGGTTCTCTATAGGGATTCCAGTCTCCACACTGGGTCGACACCCCACTGGCATGAATGCGTTCCTCACTTACAAAGTAAGTCCTCAGTCGTTGTGGAGTTCTGAAGATGACCCAGATCAAAGATATAGCAACTATTGAAGTGAAGCTTTCTTCTGAGCTGCTAAGCAGGGATATATATGATTTGGCCTCAGATAACTCGATGCTACTTTTCTGTACTCCGTATGGCATTTCAAATTAGTTTCAAGTTTTTAATTCAATCGGCAGTACTGCATGCATGTTTTTATTAACATGTGTGCGTTTTTATGAATGTGCAGATATAGCACACAATTCTGGTATGGGTTAATAATATTAAATAGTATTTAAATTGCCTATCAGTTTATTGTCTCATTGTTCCATGCACTCATGTAGTTAACCCCTTGTGATTGCAATAATTATTTTCAGTTCTTCGTACTTCAAATATCCTTTGTCACTTTTAATTAATAAACGGGTTAATCATTATACTTGGAAAATATGTATGTTGGGTTAATATATAGGGTTATATGGGTGTACGAAATACGTATCATCATGCCCATCTTAAAACCCTCCACACTTATTATTTTTTAAACGTTAAAGTACGTAGGTATGGTATATCTTTTTTGCAATTTTATGAACAAAATAGCTTCACCCGGCGGTTTCACCAGCGTAAATTTCGATCCCTTGGAAAATAGAAAATTATCCCATGGCATCCCGTATACACATTTTTTGGGATAAAAAGTATACCTACTATGTGTATGTGTATAAAAAGTATAATCCAAGTTACCCTTTATGTGTGTTCCAAATTCCATGAAAATCGGTTCAGCAGTTTTTGCGTGAAGAAGTAACAAACAAACAAACATACATACAAGCTTTCGCATTTATAATATTAGTAGAATACATATTTTTTTATTCGTCCTTGAATTTCTACGGATGTTGTGTAGGGTAGAAAATACGAATAATTAGGTAAACGAAAAAGCTTCATTTTAAATTAATTCTCTGATCCAATTATTAATCAAAATTCTTTAGGTAGAGAGACGTAGATTTAGTCAAATATAATTATTAAAATAAATATAATTATAAAAATAAAAATTCTCCTAATTTTAATTTAATGCACGTTATTACATAAATATTACATACCACACTCTACTTACGCTAATTAAGATTTTGCAATCCAATCTCAAATTTTGCCAATTGCCAGTACAGACTTTGATTAAACGAGTCTAACGACTTTAATAGCCCTTTAAACCACTTAGACAGTGTGCAGATGCGATTTGCGAGTTATTTCTGAACGGATAGCGCAATAAAATATGAATTAATTAAATTACTCACCCGAGCTTTGAGTGAAGTCCTCATTAAGCCCACTTGAACTTATTATGGTTGTTTCGTTTCACTGTTCGACATCTGCCATGTGCC
>LUGF01051722.1:46776-105321 GCA_001625245.1 Calycopis cecrops | reverse complement strand
TTAAATTCATTATTTTTGATACCTCAAATTTTAATTTACAGTCACTCGTTTAATTACTACCCAAAATAATATCAGTATAAAAAACACAACACCTCAAATAGATTATCAGTCATTCAAGCAGTAATAAAGCAGCTCACAAAACGTAGCTCAAACTGAACTTTATAGCAGCTCGTTATGTAAAACTTCATTTGGAAAAATAGTCTCCTAACTTAATATTAACGCTTCCCGCTTTGTATTTCTAGTCGCTCACTTCGTATTTTTAGTCGCTCACTTAGTAATTTAGTCGCTCAGTTAGATTTTTAATACGTCAAATGAATTAATCACAGCTCAAATCTACACCGCCTATCATCATTTTTCTCGTAGTTCTTTGATCGAGTAAAAAAGATACTTCTTCCTTGAGAACACGCCTGTCTTTTGAGCAAATACACTCTAAAATAAGTTTGCATTTGCAACTGCAAACATCTATCATCATTCTCTTGATATTTCTTGTTTGTTTGACGGCCTTGATAAGGTTTTAGTAAGCTTCTATATTTGTCACGGTAAGATCGAATAAGTTGTAGTACTCTCTTAAGGCTGACAGTAGGAAGCGAGGCTTTTCGCCCGATATCTAAAACTTCCGTAGCCAATCTTTCGGATATATCATGAACTGTCGGCTCTTTTGTTGTATTGCCAGTCTTTAATTCATATTTAATAAATAAGTAATTTTTAAAAACAGTATTATAAGTTGGTAATTGAGACACTGGTAACTTCTCAGGTAAACCAAACACAGGACAACATGTCGTTTGTCGTGTTCTGACTTGCGACATTTGGCTGTAATAAAGAAAAATAATAGCTATAAATTACATTAAAAATATTTAATTACGATCTAAATTGTATTATCTGTGCACAGGAAATTAAAAATACTACTTACACGAGTCTTATTTTCTTGACGACAGTGGTTAAAATCAATGTTTCACACAAGTAGAATAACAATAACTCGCGCGCACTTAATGGCGTTCGAAAGACAAGTGCACTGTGCAGTGAAATCACCCCTCCCGCCTCATCCCGCCCCCACTACCTATCCACGCACTATTCAAGGTTAAACTGTTGCCAACGGGGAGACACACAGAATATGATTGAGCGTTAATTTGCCAATATTAGACGTTGGTGTTTTTTGACAAAATTTTGTGAATTTATCTAAAGTTCATGATGTTCGGGGCACCTCTAACTTTATCATGTGCCAAATAAATTTTTGTATGTATATTTGTGAGCAATAACAGCAACTTTTTACAGGTACTCCGAAACGAATATAAAAAAAAAATTCACTCCACCCTAGTGTACGCCCACGATATCCAATGGATATCGTGGATATTATCCATATAGCTGTTCGTCAACGGTAATACATTCACGAGGTTTGTACATTTTATTCAAATTTGAAATGAACATGGTCCAAATATCTCGTATAGCGGCTGCTTTATCAGATAACAAGCGTGATGCATTGAATAGATTCAGTGATTCTTGCGCGCCAATAACCATGTACCGCACTTCATCTCTCCCCCGCTTTAATCGCCACAGATCGTAATCTGTTTAGCTTAACTGAAATAATAATAATCAAAGTGTCGGTAAAGTTAAAACAGGTCTTGATTGTTTACATTACGTATAAACTGTATGAAGGTACCCGGGTACCTCGTGACTCTGTTAAAGGTGTTTTATTTGTCACTTACATAAGGGATAAGTAGTTTTAGCGCGAAGAAGTAACAAATACATAAAAGTCATCATCCCATAGGATCCCACAGTAACACTTTTTCGGGATAAAATCTATCCTTTATGTTAATATAGGTTTCCTGCTAACCATGTTCCAAGTTTCATTAAATTCTGATAAGGAGTTTAAGCGTGAAGGAATAAGTATTACATTAAAGTTATCATTCCATTGCATCCCACAGGAACATTTTTTCGGTATAAACACTATCCTATGTGTTAATCTAAGTTAACACAAATTATGTGTGCAAAATTTCACGAAAATCGGTTCAGCAGTTTTTGCGTGAAGAAGTAACAAACAAACATACAAACTTTGTCATTTATAATATTAATAAGATAAAAAACGATAAAAATATTATCGTCCTGCGCTTGTCCTACACATAAACTATAACTGTGTCAAATTTCATACTTCTCGGTCCGCGTAATTTTCGTAAAAAGAGATCCAAAGTTTTTGTTTCACTTAATAATAATATATAGATTTTGATTTTGTTGTGATTAGGCGGGCAAACGAGAAGTCGGAGGCAGTTTCATGATTAAAGACTCCCATAGACAGCCGCGCAGAGATAAACAAATGCATTTCCATCCTTCCTCCTCCCACCTCCATGGACCACCAGCTATTTACACACTGTACAAAATGCGACAGCACAACTGTCACTTGACGCCGGTCTCGTGTAAGCGAGAGGTACCGTCCCGCTCGTGCCAGCCCAATTCCGGCCCAAAAATATTGATATTGACAAAGTATAACTAGTAATTATTTTTTCAGCCACTATTTAAAATGTAATAATGGTTGTGGTAGTGACAGCATTCGACTTTGATATTTTAGAGTCGAGTGCTATAAATAACGACTTGGCTTGCGTTGCCATGAATGTGTGTTTGTATTATAACCAAGTCTTCGTCTAAAGACAGGATTTACATGTAACACACGTACGTAAAGTTCATAATTTGTGGAAAAATGTACGCAGTAAAATAAGCCAAACTTATTGCATTATATGTATTTAGTATGTAGATTATTTTGATACTAGTTCAATAAACTTTTCACCAATATACCAATACCAATAGGGTTTAAATTTAAGTGATTATTATTAACCTATTTTTATTATACAATTGTGTCTATTTTAAAAAACTTTAACTCGTAAACATTACAACTTATATTTGTTGTTTTTCACACTAAATGAGTGCAGTCGCCGGGAAATGTTTTTTTTTTAATTTCTATTTATTTCTATGCCAGTACCTCCCGTTCGTATCCCCTTGGCAAGTCCGACTCGCACTCGCCTGTTTTTTTTAATAGTTTCGCATTAACTGTAGGCACTTATAGTAAGTGGTTTAATTTAATGCCTCTCGCTTATATCAACCTTGTATATATATAAAGACATACGAAATATGTAACTTCATCAAACTTGGAACTTGGACAATCTAGGTATTTTTGTTAAACAAGTAATAATTTTAATGTAAAAGTTTCAAAACTTTTATTATCTAAAATAAATTTATAAAAAAATACATTTCTTTTATTCAGTGAGACTAACTACGCTTGGTACATTTTCGTGCGTAGGACGCGTCTGGAAGGTCTCTCTGAAGTGAAACACTCCCTGATATCTTCTTTCCATCTCATTAATATCTTGGTGAAATCGTTCACCCTGTTAACAAGTCAGCTCTTCCAAATTTTCTAGAAATTAGTCAAGGGAGAGACAAAATGTACTTTTAAACTCATTAGGCAACCTAAAGCTTAAAATGCTTTTAGCATTCTATTGACAATATGTTTGTAGTTAGGGTCTTTGTTATTGACCAAAAAGTAGCAATAACGTCTTTGAAGGCAAGCCACCCTTCTCTTTGAAGATCCGTCATAGATGATGTAAATAGTACATCAGCCATAAGCCCTCTTATATCTGATCCAATGAAAACACATTCCTTGAGAGGCCTGGAAAATTTGATATTATGTTTTTAAATAATTTCCATTTCTTGGAAGTTAACAAATTGCTTCGTCAGCCCCTGCTTTATATGAAGCGGCGGTAGAATTTTATGAGAAGGCGCCAACGTTTCATGCTGGTTTTTCTTTTCGTCAACCTTTAGCTAAAGAATAATTTCCAAATTGTTATAGGGTTCTTAAGGTGTACGGAACGACTAACAGGAATGGAGGCATAGAAACTGCCATTGACCAGAAGAACTTATTTAAGGTTTCTTTTCGACGAATTCAGTTTCCATTAGTAATTATATACTATATATTTGCCACAAATATAACAAAAACTGGAAGGTGAATGCATATACTTTGGAACAGACGACATTTAATATACCTACACTGCGCAAGTTATGGTTACAACATGTTTGTTTGTTATTAGATCGCTCAAGGCGTTATTTATTTAGAATGTTATGATATTCATGGCCCGTATATATTTAGAAACAGTAATAAAAATAAAATTGTACTATACGGACGCGATAAGTTGGGACCTGGCAAAAATTCCGTTCCCCGTTCTTTACCCCCGCACCAAAGTTACGTTCCGAGTTTTGGCGGGAACAATTGTATCACAATATTATGTTAACATAGAGCCAAATAAAATAAAGGAAAGATTGAAAAAACTATTAAATGTGTTATTTTAACTAAAGCTACTTGCCATTTATCATCCATAAAATTCATATGGATCTTGGCTGGATCAGGATTCTGGTCAACATTTTCATCTAAGATTAATTTAAGACTTTTATAATATGTAACTATTTATTTATAATCATATAACAGCATCATCGATCGACGATAAGGTTCTGTACTTTTCTCAAATAAAAAAAGGATTACAGAAAAGAAGACTTGATTTTAGTAAATTTTCATAATCTGTCGCAGTACTAATCCTAGTTCAAATGAACTAGGATGATGATTATTTATTTTCTTCATCTTTCTTCTTCTTATCTTATAGATTAACAAATATTCATTAATCTACGGGTCTGCATATAAATTTTTTTATTTATATACTTCATATTTTTGAAATTATGTCTATTACGCCTGTTCATTCGTGTACGATGTCTGCGTGCGAAGTTCATTAGATGTTTCGTTTTTTTATGCATCAATCTTCTCCTTTTGTATTTTTTTTGCGTAGTTGTTGTGTTCGTTGTAGTAGGTTTTGAGGTTGTCGGTGTAGTGGGTGTTGTAGTTGTCGCCGCTGTAGTGGTTGTAGCGGTTGTCCCTGTAGTGGTTGTTGTAGTTGCCGCTGTAGTGGTTGTAGTGGTTGTCCCTGTAGTGGGTGTTGTGGTTCCCTCTGTAGTGGGTGTTGTGGTTCCCTCTGTAGTGGGTGTTGTGGTTCCCTCTGTAGTGGGTGTTGTGGTTCCCTCTGTAGTGGGTGTTGTGGTTCCCTCTGTAGTGGTTGTTGTGGTTCCCTTTGTAGTGGATGTTGAGGATGTTGTCGTGCTATTTGAATTCGGCGTATAGTAGAAGGGTGCAGGCACGTATGACGAATAAGGCAGTGGTGTGAAAATTGGTATCATACAATAGCTACTACAATAATTCATACATTCCGGTTCGTCACAATTATAGCACTCATAGCACTCATTTGTTTCGCTTTCATCTGAAGATGACGAGCTCATCTTAGTGACAATTACAATATTCATTAATGTATAAAGTATCTGAAAAAAGTGTTAATTATTTGTAAAGTGTATATAAATGATCCATTTTAAAGTTTTTCACACACACAATATCTATTTACTTTACGAGATTGAAAGAATTATTTTTGAATTCTTAAACAATTTTTTTGTGTGAATTATTTTTAAAACTGGTTCCAATAAAAGAATATGGTTATTTATAATAAGTTATTTGTAATTAGCGCAGTATTAAAAACAGTGATATCAATGTGCTAGTTTTTGAAATATGTTAGAAAAATGGAAAAAAAACAGTTAATTTTTTACTTAAATTAGCATTGGAATTTTTTTTAAGATACTTTAAAGTTAAATCTTTGCTGATGTTTATTTTTATTTGATAGATATTACTTTTACTTTTTAAACAATTTTTTTTTTACATCATTAGGACATTTCTGTCCATAGTTATCAGCCTTTTTTGGCAGAGGTATTGACAAAAATCGAAAAAAATTAAAATGGCGGCCATTCTGACAGGAGGGGGGGTAGACCCCCACAAATGTATGTTTTTGTCGATGAAATTAGGTATTTTTTGTAACCTCAAATTATCGCTAGGTCGACACCGGACACATTGTATATATAAATATATCTTTATCGCTTACACGAGACAGGCGTAAAGTGTCAGCTGTGCTGTCGCGTTTCGTACGGTGTATAAGTAGCCTGTGGCTCATGGAGGTGGGAGGAGACAGGAGGGCAGCCCATTTGTATATTCCTCTATGCGGATATCTAAGGGCGTCCGTACTTATGAAAATGGCTCCTACTGCACGTTTGCCCTCCTGTACCTTAAGAAAAAGATGTATATGTGAGATGTGGGCCAGAAATACACTAGAATAATGCACTTTTAACTATTTAATTTCTAATCTTATTAGAGAGCCTCATTCGTCGCGTGTCCTTATCCATTCGCTAGATGTCAATCCCTTTTTGACACTTCCTGTCATTCTCTCCCTTACACATCTTCCGTCTTGTTACTTCACCTTACGTTCTAATTACCACATTTCACCTTCCTGATCTCCATTACGGTCCTCAGGGAGGATACTAAGTATTGATGAGTTAATTTTAGTAAATTTATGTTTTGAAAATTTTTAGCTTGTATTTGCTTTACTGTTAACCCGCCAGCACCCGCGTCTTTAGAAATTACACGGGCACTCGCGTGTATAGCATTTGCTCACGCTTATGAATTTTATTAAATGCAGGTTTTACCAGGTAATATTTTTATTTTTTTTATCTTATTAAATAAAATACACCTTATTTAATATAAAAAAAACATATATTTAAATTTTTTTAAACATTCATATTTTTTATTTTAATTAACAATCAGTATAACTAATTTACTAGTCTTCTAAGGCAGTCTTACGGAAAAAAATGAACAAATAAAATATATGATAACAATCACTTAAATATGTAGGAATAATAATTAATATTCATCATATATACGAGCTTTACACGTATCACATAATATATAACTATGCTCGTTACTTAAAAATTTTTGGCAGTAAATGCAGCACTTTTTAGTCTTGCGGTTTTAGCGTCTTGGAAAACCCCGCAGATTCTATTCGATTTTTCTTGTACTGGTATCCAAGAATCAGGTACAAAACGTTTAATCACTTGCTGTAGAAGATATGCAATGTTTTTCAATGTGCTTCTTCTCTGGATATGCGATATTAGTTGTAGAGCTAGTTGTTTCAAGTAATCTCTGCGCATTATGATTGTATTCGTGTTTTCCTTGTAAATGATTTGACTGTTGATTCCGGCTAATCTCAGCGGCCATCTACATGCTACTCTTGCAACAGAATAATCTTCTTTTAGTCGATCCACAACATCTGCACCTCCTTTTGTTTTATTATAGTAAGTGATAATTTCGGGTTTTGCATTAACGCCAGTAGTTGGATCGATTCGATCATCGCTATGAAGTGTACTTATCATAAGCACATTTTTTTTGTTTGGTACGTACGACACCAAAACTTTGCCATGGTGAAAACCAAAGATAGGTATTACTAGGTTATGGTTTTTGTTTGATCAGCCCTAAAAAGCGGGTCATCAATGTCTTCCTCCATGAACCACGCCAAAATTCGTTCGTCTCTTCGATCCGTCTATAATAAAAATATACAGCGTTGCGCCGCAATGGTGACATTAATTTAACATACATGTACCTTTTTGCATTTTCATTTCATAGAGGTATTACATTTCCATTAAACATTATTATTTACGGATTAATATTTTTTTTAATAAAATAACATCTTAGAGCAACCTGTACTTAAAGTAGTCTCGTCCCGAGCTCGGGTTGTAACGTCGCGTAAATTCATTCTTTCATTCATTACGTTTGTCGTTTTGCTCCCCACCCCGCGCATTCAAGAATCAAGCCTGCAGGCGCGGGCGCTTGCTCGGTTGTCAGCTCTCTCAGGTAAGTAATTTCATTAATGAATTTTTGCAAGGGTGATCTCTTTAAATATTACTTTTTTATTATTTAGTTTGTTTGAAAAATATTTTTTCTCAATTCGCGAATTATTTAAAATTTTTAAAATTGATATGATTACTTAGCACTAGCCCTACCCGTATGTTAAATTAATGTCGCCATTGTAGCGCCACGCTGTATAATGACAGTATAAAACTATAATATGACATAAAAGTTGCACTAAAACTATCTATGTGATAAAAACAAAAAATAAGTCATGAGTAGAAAAGTACTTACGTTGATACCCGCGCGATGAGCAAAACGCCGCTTGATGGTACACGGCGCAACTAACCTCTTCGTCCGAGCGACTAGGGCACACTGGCGAAAAGTGAATTGTATCTATGGGCGGGGGAGGGGTTAAAACTCAGCTACCGAAAGAGCGATACCAGTACGCATAATTTTGACAAAATGGCGCGTGTTTCAAATTTACTATGATCAAAATGCTCATAGCGGGAGTGCTCGCGGGCTTATGACTTTTTTTCTTTGCTTACCACTTCTTTATTTACCAAAAAAATATTTAAATATAAAAGGCCACTCATTTTTAAGCTAAATTAACACCTATGCGATGATAAAATCACAAATGTACAAACGCTTTAGATTTTATACTAGAGCTTTTTAACCACGATTGTGCATTTAGAGTCGATTTTTTTGCTCACGCGTGTATATATACATACCACAGTTTTCATAAAGAGAATGTTATAAGTTTTGTTATTGGGCATAGTTTGCTGTTTTATATGGAGTACTTCCAACTCATGTAATGCAGAATGAATTGATGACAATTAGGTATGTAGGAAATTCCTAGCGTATTTTTTTTTTAAATTGAAATCCTTACGTAATAACATCGATGGCCGCATCGAATAAACGTGTAAGAGCAATTACACAAAAAAATTTTTTTTCCGCTTTTTCGTTTCCCTACGCCATTCTCCATCTTTTAATTTTTTTTTAGATTTTTTTTTCCAAAAATGACGTAGCAAATTTAATTGATTTCTTTCTTCTGCGGAAGTAATATACATTTTTGTTACAAGAACATAAATATATTGAATACTACACGTTGAATACTTTCCCGAATTCACAAGAATAAACGTGTATAAACAGCAAAATGTTTGTGATCGTTAGTTATCTGTTGCTCAGTTTAGGTAATAAATGTTTACACGTTTATTCTTGTATTTTTTTACGGCAAATGTATGTTACACTAAAACTAACTCTGCACATAATATGCATTCATTCTTACAATAATAGATTAGTTTACTTCATTTTCTTAATAACCCAAACACTACTATTCTGTGATTCTTAATACAATTATAATTTTTGTAAAGGTGGCTTAAACAAATATGAAACACGCTATTTTATCGCATTCCACGAAAGCAGGATAGAAAGGGGTGCGCGGAGTGGTGCAGTAGGCATTTAGGATTGACCTTGCACTAGTCAAAGACAGTGCGAAGTAGTCGTGTTTTGATTGTATTAGAGATACGTTGCGTTCCGCACGCGCTCGCACGCGTATCATTACGTTAATAATAATTAGATATTGAATTCACATTTCAGTTTATTACAATGAATAGGTTTTCAAGAGTAAACCGTTGTAGGAGAATATTAAATTTAGTCGACTGTGCAGAAAATAAAGGTAAGATCAAGTACATCTTTTTTCGCGTTTATATAAATACTAGTAAACAGGCCATGCCATGCCACTTTTATCATGTCATGATAAAAGTCAATTTGGAAGAAATTTATTTACATAGTCAATCTTCTTATTTGGTTTGTACAAAAAAACCAATACAACAAGAAGATTCCTATATTAATATAGCTTCACAGCCACTGGAATTCACATCCAATTCCCTATAAATTTACCATTCAGTACTTGGTTAAATAATATGTAATTCAATTTAACAACAGGAGTGACAAAACCAAAAAAACAATGATATTATGTAATTTAAAGCAAATCTGTGTCGAATTTATAAAACAAAAAAAAATCTAAATTATAATATTATATATATGTTATCATAAATCTTAATATTAAATTTAAAAATTAAAACCAAAACGTCTATGATGTCAAACGAACACAATAGTGAAACTTTGTCACATATAAATTCATGTAAGTAATTCACATGGAATACAAGTTTGTGATGCTTACTGATTTTAAAAGTTCTCTTTAGCATCTAGCCTAATGTGAGGTTCCTTTTATTCAAGAAACAGTCTCATGTATTAGATAAAATTTTGAATTGAATAGATAACGAGAAAGAAATTATTCTATAATCGATTGTATCACAATATTTTGTTAACATAGAGCCAAATGAAATAGTCGAAAGATTAAAAAAAACTATTAAATGTGGTATTTTAGCTAAAGCTACTGGCCATTCATCACCCAAAAATTCATATGGATCTTGTCTGGATCAGATTAATTTAAGCAGTAAGACTTACTTCCCTGTTTAAAGTGATCTGAGCATTTCGATTCTGATCAACATTTTCATCTAAGATTAATGTAACACTTTTATAATATGTTACTATTTATTTATAATCATATAATAGCATCATCGATAAACGATAAAGTTCTGTACTTTTCTCAAATAAAAAAGGATTACAGAAAAGAAGACTTGATTTTAGTAAATTTTCATCATTTGTCGCAGTACTAATCCTAGTTCAAATGAACTAGGATGATGATTATTTATTTTCTTCATCTTTCTTCTTCTTATCTTATAGATTAACAAATATTCATTAATCTACGGGTCTGCATATAAATTTTTTTATTTATATACTTCATATTTTTGAAATTATGTCTATTACGCCTGTTAATTCGTGTACGATCTCTGCGTGCGAAGTTCATTAGATGTTTCGTTTTTTTATGCATCAATCTTCTCTTTTTGTATTTTTTTTGCGTAGTTGTTGTGTTCGTTGTAGTAGGTTTTGTGGTTGTCGGTGTAGTGGGTGTTGTAGTTGTCGCCGCTGTAGTGGTTGTAGCGGTTGTCCCTGTAGTGGTTGTTGTAGTTGCCGCTGTAGTGGTTGTAGTGGTTGTCCCTGTAGTGGGTGTTGTGGTTCCCTCTGTAGTGGGTGTTGTGGTTCCCTCTGTAGTGGGTGTTGTGGTTCCCTCTGTAGTGGGTGTTGTAGTTCCCTCTGTAGTGGGTGTTGTGGTTCCCTCTGTAGTGGGTGTTGTGGTTCCCTCTGTAGTTGTTGTTGTAGTTGTTGTTGTAGTTGTTGTTGTGGTTGTTGTCGTGCTATTTGGCTCCTCCGTGTAAAGGAATTGTGCAGGCACGTATGCGTCATAAAGTGGTGTTAAAACTGGTATCATACAATAGGTACTACAATATTGCATACACTCCGAATCCTCACAATTATAGCAGTTATAGCACTCATTTGTTTCGCCTTCATCTCCAGTGATCATCTTAGTGAAAATTACAATATTCATCAATGTGTAAAGTATCTGAAAAAAGTTTTAATTATTTGTAAAGTGTATATAAATGATCGATTTTAAAGCTTTTTACACACACAATATCTATTTACTTTACGAGATTTACAGAATTATCTTTGAATTATGAAACATTTTTTGTGTGAATTATTTTTAAAACTGGTTCCAATAAAAGAATAAGGTTATTAATAATTTTAAAACATTCAAAACGGAAATTAAATAAATAACCAGCAGCTCAAAGAAAAGAAAAATATATATAGATATATTTAAATATATCTTTATCGTTTACACGAGACCGGTGTAAAGTGTCAGCTGTGCTGTCGCGTTTCGTACGGCGTATAAGTAGCTTGTGGCTCATGGAGGTGGGAGGAGACAGGAGGGCAGCGCATTTGTATATTCCTTTATGCGGATGTCTATGGGCGTCCGTACTCATGAAAATGGTTCTTACTGCACGATTGCCCTCCTGTACCGTAAGAAAAAGATGTATATGTGGGATGTGGGAAAGAAATACACTAGAATAATGCACTTTTAACTATTTAATTTTTAATCTTATTAGAGAGCCTCATTCGTCGCGTGTCCTTATCCATTCGCTAGATGTCAATCCCTTTTTGACACTTCCTGTCATTCTCTCCCTTACACATCTTCCGTCTTGTTACTTCACCTTACGTTCTAATTACCACATGTCACCTTCCTGATCTCCATTGCTGTCCTAAGGGGGGATACTAAATATTGGTGAGTTCATTTTAGTAAATTTATGTATTTTTATTGTCTTGTATTTTCTTTACTGCTAATTATCTATCACCCTTTTTCATTGCTTACGACTTTTTTATTCACCAAAAAAATATTTAAATATAGAAGACCACTCATTTTGAAGCTAAATTAACATCTATGCGATGATAAAATCGGAAATACATAAACGCTTTTGATTTTTTAACTGCGATTATATACACATATTGAGTTGATTTATTGCTCACGAGTGTATATATTCATACCTAATTACAGCTTTCATAAATAGAATGTTAAAAGTTTTGTTATTGGCCATAGTTGCTGTTTTATATGGAGTACTTCCAACTCATGTAATGCTGAATGCATTGATGATAATTAGGTATGTAGAAAATTCCTAGCGTATTTTCTTTTTTAAATTGAAATCCTTTCGTAATAACCTGATAAAAGTCATTTTGGAAGAAATTAATTTACATACTCTTATCAATTTTCATAATTAGTTTGTACGAAAAAACCAATACAACAAGAAGATTCCTATTTTAATATTGCTTCACAGTCATCGGAATTCACATCCAATTCCCTATAAATTTGCCATTCATTACTTGATTAAATAATATGTAATTCGATTTAACAACAGGAGTGACAAAACCAAAAAACCAATGATATGTAAAAGCAAAAAAAAAAAACAAATCTGTGTCGAATTTATAAAACAAAAAAATGTAGATTATAATATTATATATATTATGTTATCATGAATCTTAATATTAAATTTAAAAATTAAAACCAAAATGTCTATGATGTCAAACGAACACAACAGTGAGTGAAGCTTTCTCTCATATAAATTCCATGGAATACAAGCAGCAAGCTTGTTTGTGATGCTTACTGATTTTAAAATTTCTTTTCAGCATCTAGCCTAGGTAATACATACATTTTATTCAAGGAACAGCCTCATGTATTAGATTAAATTTTAAGTTGAATAGATAACGAGAAAGAAATTATTCTACAATCTATTGCATCACAATACGTTAACATAGAACGAAATAAAATTGTGGAAAGATTAAAAAACTATTAAATGTGATATTTTAGCTAAAGTTACTTGCCATGCATCACCCATAAAATTCATATGGATCTTGGCTTGTTCAGATTAATTTTAATAGTTAAGACTTATTTTCATGTTTAAAGTGATCTGATCATTTCGACTTTGGTTCTTCTAAGATTAATGTAAGACTTTTATATGTAATTATTTATTTTTAATGACAGCATAATAGATAAACGAGAAAGTTCTGTACTTTTCTTAAATAAAAAATGGATTACAGAAAATAAGACTTAAGTTTAGTAAATTTTCATCATTTGTCGAAGTACTAATCCTAGTTCAAATGAACTAGGACGATGATTATTTATTTTCTTCATCTTTCTTCTTCTTATCTTGTACCCGTTGATTAATGTATACTTATTAATCTACGGGTCTGTAGAAATAATTTCGTTTGATGATTATTTATAGGCTTGATATTTCTGATCTTTGGTCTCTTGAGCATGTTCGTTCGTATACGAGTTCTGCGTTTCAAGTTCATTAGATATTTATTTATTTTTTTCATATTTCTTCTCTTGTTGTACAATTTGCGCTTTCTCCAAAATAGTCGTCTTTTTTGTAATAGTTTATTTGTTGTTGTTGTTGTAGTAGTTGTTGCGGCTGTCCCGGTAGTGGGTGCTGAGGTTGTCCCTGTAGTAGGTGTTAAGGTTGTCCCAGTAGTGGGTGCTGAGGTTGTCTCTGTAGTAGGTGCTGAGGTTGTCCCTGTAGTGGGTGTTGAGGTTGTGTCTGTAGTGGGTGTTGTGGTTTCCTCTGAAGTGGGTGTTGAGGTTTCCTCTGAAGTGGGTGTTGAGGTTTCCTCTGAAGTGGGTGTTGAGATTTCCCCTGTAAAGGGTGTTGAGATTTCCCCTGTAAAGGTTGTTGTCGTTAGATTATTCTCCGTATAATAGTAGGTTGCAGGCACGAATGACAAATAGGGCAGTGGTGTTAGAACTGGTATCATACAATAGCGACTACACTGATTCATACATGATGTATCTGACTCCTCACAATTGTAGCAGTTATAGCAATCATTTAATTGGTCTTCATCTCCTTTAGTGAAAATTACAATATTCATCAATGTGCAAAGTATCTGAAAAAAGTTTAAATTGTTGGTAAAGTATAATTATATAAATGGTCAATTTTAAAATTTTTCACACACACATTATCTATTTACTTTATGATTTTAAACTATTATATTTTAATTATTAAATAATTGCGTTATTTTGCTATACATGATTTACTTGTGTGATTAATTTTTAAAACTGGTTCCAGTTTTAAAAAATATTAATTATTTTAAAACAATCAAAACGGTAAATAAATAAATAAGCAGTTACTCATAGAAAAGAAAAATATATACAAGGTTGATACAAGCGAAAGGCATGCAATTAAACCGCATATTAAGTGTATTCATTTCCAGGCCACACCACAAAAATCAGATCAATTGGGGCAATAGTTTAACCACAGGATTTTTTAAATTTTTTTCCCACTTCGTACACGCTGTATCGCAGCTGATCGTCGACTATAGCCGGCTGGGATTCACCCCATGCTCGCTGTAGCCTCCCGGTACAAAGAGTGTTTACAATTTTTCGCTAGATGTCAATCCCTTTTTGACACTTCCTGTCATTCTCTCCCTCACACATTTTTCTCCTCTTTCCTTTACCTTACATTCTAATTCCCACATTTGGCCTCCCTTATCTCCATGGCTGTCCTCAGACATTCGTCTCGCTTTCATTTTGTTTCTTCTTTCAGTACAAATCGTCACATTTCATTCATCATACACTCTTTACAATTTAATACTTAAGTATTAATAACAACTTAAAAACCTATCTTTAAAATGGGATTTGTACAACTTTACTTATACGTTATTCTATACTCAGGTATATTCATATAATGGTAAGTAGGTATTATTACATAATGTTATGCATAGAAACATAACTTAAGCATTACAAACTTTCAATAACATACAGATATCAAAAAATCTATAATAAAGAGACAGGTAAAGTAACAAATTAACTTATTTATTATTACTACATAAAATTATTACTTTATATTAATAAAGCAATGTGAAGAGAAATCATTTGCAAATACAATGTGAAACTGTAACACTTTTGTTTATAACTACAAAATAAAGTACAAATTATACAAAAATTTCACTTGTGTGTAATAAAAACATAAAACCCATGCCATATTAAATATTTAAGACAAATTTTGTCTTTATATGTAAAAATGAATGTTTGTCTGTATGTTCTTTATAGAATCTTAAACTATATATTTGATCATGTGATGATCTATAGCAAAGTTGTGGTGCATGAGCCTACGTAGGTTTCTGAGTTGGTACGACTAATTTTCGACAGATGGCGCCACGCATAGCAATGCGCGCAAGGTAGTTAGTAAATAAAACAAGGGAATACATACATAAACTTCTATCATACAATATCACCAAATACTTACTCATGAATATCATCTTCAGGCCACTTTTTCATGTGATCTTCGGTAGAACTACCCTACTTTTTTTAATCATAGCGGTTATTCCGCTTCACCTTGGTTATACTATTGCATAACTTTTGGTTTTATTTTTATATCGGTACCAAATTAAGCCCTCTTCATAGCTACTATATCTCCAAGTATATACTTTGAACTATCATTTATTTTCTTATTATAATCTTTCATGTTTTCATCTTGACTTAGATGTATCATGTAAGTATGTTAGTATCTGTTCCTGTGCCTGTTTTCTACAATATTCTCTATTTTTATTGTATTATGTTATGTTTTCTTCTAGTAACAATACATGTATTTTTATGTCTTCTGCAGCTCGCATTTTGTTGCCTATTAGTAGTTCAAATGGAGTTGTATTGATACTCCTCTGTTAAGTACTGTTGATGGCCCTCAGTACTTTACTTATGTGTTTGTTCTGGCTGGAATTTTCTAAACATAATTTAGTTATTGATGGAGTTACGAATCTGTGTATCCATTCAACATGACCATTTTCTCTGGGTCTACTTGTAGTTATTGTCAAGTATTTGATATTTTAATTTCTATAGTACTCTACAAACTCATAGCTGGTGAATGCAGTACCCTTGTCTGGTACAATTCTTCGTGAATTTCCGAATGTCTGCTGGTGACTATCCAGTTTATTTAGAGTCTCTCTGCTCGCTAATATAATAGTAATAAATATAATAAATAAATAAGTTCTTTATTTCTCAAATCAGTAATTACTTATTCGTGAGGCATCCCCCATTAAGTAGCATGCTACTTGTGTTGGGACTGTCTCGCTCATTCCCTTATTCAGTTTTACAATATTGAGAAACTTATGCTAAGCATAAACAACATTTACGTTTAAGTTGATATTTAAAAAAGAAAAGAGTACATATTACAAATTAAAACTTACCCTAAATATTTTTTTTTATTATATTTATGTATTATTAATTTATATATAATTTATATACCTGTGTAATATATTATTACACAGGTATTAGAAATTATTATAAACTTAAAAATTAATAGCTCTCCAGTTCGTGTGTGTGTGCGTCTTCGTGTCTTTTTTTTATTTTTTTATTAATTCATACAGTAAACATAAAAATCTACATCACTCTTCTACCAAACTGCATAGCAGTTTGTCGGTAGATACACTCTCTTATTCTATATATTCTATATTATGCTTAAATGTTATTCTAGACTATTTTATCTATACATAGGTGTAACGAAATCAAAAAAAAATCAAATGTACAATGTATATTTTTTTAAAGAATACTTGAGGCGTGATCTATAATAATCGATATCGAAGCCAAAGTTATAGTTTTTTAGAATTCCGTCCGGGCTAAACTCCAAAAGTACTACATGTATTTACTACATATCTATCTACCAGTCTGTACGTGTGTTTCTTTGTTTGTTTATTGTACCTATGTGTGTTTTGCCTTGATATCTACATTAATCTTTTAAAATAGTTCTAATTCATCATAAGTTATAGTTTTGATCCATCCTATTAACAAATATTTAAATTTGTGTAAATAATGAGGAAATATATTTAAATTTCGATTAATTAAATTGTAAAGATAGGACGATTGAGCCATATATTGGCGTCTGGCGAATTCTGATCTCTTTTTCTACTTACAAGTGCTGGGGAAGGGGCAGGTCCTTATGTAACGATAATAATTAATGTAAAACACATAAATTCCTTACTCACTGAAGAAGGTCACTCAGAGAATAAAGTACATTTGTACTAAACCTATAGGGCTTAAAATACATCACCTTTATTAATGATAGTTGAGCTCTTTCAAGGTCCTAGAGACTACTTTTAGCCGCGCCCCCCACACCCCAATATTGCTATACAATAGGTAATAACAGACTGTGCCAGGGATATATAGATTTTATTTAACAGTTGATTTGACATAAAAGTCCTTAGGTTTTTAAATATCCAAATCAGTTTTCTAACTCTGGTAATAGTTACATCTATATGCACGTGCCACGATATCCGTGGATCAATTACTACTTCAAAGTATCTTGTAAATTCAACCTTTGGGATAGCGTTAGAGTTGCAGTAAATATTAGAAGAGAGACGCAAGAATGGATTTGCACTTAAAATCTGAACTAGGTTGAGACCTCTGACTTGGTGTAAAGCAAATGTAATTACTTTTTTCCGTATTTAATGTAAGTACGTTTTCATAAAGCCATTCAGCGACCCTTGAGAGAGCCTCTTCAGCGATTTTTCTGACTGATTCCCCAGTAACGTCGAAGAAAACAAGAGTAGTATCGTCTGCGTAACAGAAAATTTGTCCGTTCTGTATTTAAATTTGACAAACTATTAATATAAATTAGAAACAACGTCGGACCAAGCACTATTCCCTGTGTGACGCCAAACGTGACAGTTTTTTCAGAACTAATAATGTTATTAATTTTGACTGCCTGTCTACGTTCACAAAGGTAACTTTTTAGAAGAGATAGAGTTAACCTCGAATGGCAATGTATTCAAGCCTTTTAATCAGAGTGGGAATAGACACAGTATCAAACGCTTTTTTTAGTCTAAAAATACTGTTAGACATTTTTATCCGTTACCTTCTTTGTCAACAATGAAAGAAATTAAAGTTTGAATTGCATCTTGAGTTGATCGGCCTTTTCGAAACCCAAATTGCGAATTAGATAAAATATTGTATTTCTCTAAGTAATTTATAATAAGAGTATTTATAAGCTTTTCTAAAATTTTTGAAATAGAAGACAATACTGATATAGGTCTAAAATTTGTTACACTATGACTGTTATCGCTCATGTCGACAGGAGTAATAATATAGTGCTCGAGTACATTACGAAATATTCCTGTACTGAAACAAATATTGATTAGTTGGGTTATAAGAGGAACAAAAACATCCAGGGATCGTTTTAGAAAACCGGTGGGTATATTATCCCACCCAGTAGCACTTCCAGAAGCAAGACTGAAGAACGGACGCAACTTCCTGTGGATCAGCATCAAGTGAAACAAATGAGGAAACCTGAGAAGAATTCTCCGAATAACTCAATGGAAACCTATTAACAATAGCTTCAGCCAAAATATTGGTTTACATAATTGACAGATTCAATAGGGAGTGACATTATATTAAGCAAATTTATATGGGGAATAATAAAACGAGCGAATAAAAAATAACTTAGCGACTGATGATGAGATACTGTATTAATAACTTGAACGGTAAAAAAATAAGTGAGCGAAAAATAAACTAAACTAACGACGAATCTTGGCTAACAATAAAATTCAAAACGAGCTTACAAAAAGTGAGCTGCGATTAATCCATTTCACGTATTAAAAATCTAACTGAGCGACGAAATTACTAAGTGAGCGACTAAAAATACTAAGTGAGCGACTAGAAATACAAAGCGGGCAGCGTTAATATTAAGTTAGGAGACGATTTTTCCAAATGAAGTTTTACATAACGAGCTGCTATAAAGTTCAGTTTGAGCTACGTTTTGTGAGCTGCTTTATTACTGTTTGTATGACTGATAATCTATTTGAGGTGTTGTTTTTTATATTGATACTATTTTTTAATGTATACTACAGATTGTTCACTGCTCGCGGTTAGGGTTACTGTAACCAAATCCATCATATATAATCCATCAAAATATAAAATCATGTAAAAACCTCTTATTTTTGCCGGACATGAACTGGGGATCATTTTTGGGGTCAACCCTCACTGGACCCCCCTGACCCCCAAGGGGTCAATTGGGGTCACTTCCAAAAACCCCTTATTTTTGCCAGACATGAACTGGGGATCATTCTTGGGGTCGACCCTTACTGGACCCCCCTGTGATTTTTTAAATTTTTAGTGTTTTAGAATCATACTTGGATGGGTTAGGTTAGGTTAGACTATATTTATACAGAGCGAGCGAGCGAAGCGAGCGAGCCTAGTGTATTGGCAAATCCTTATTTTTGCCGGATATGTACTGGGGATAATTTTTGGGGTCGACCCTCACTGGACCCCCTTGACCCCCAAGGGGTCAACTGGGGGTCACTTCCAAAAACCCCTTATTTTTGCGCGGACATGAACTGCGGATCATTTTTGGGGTCGACCCTCACTGGACCCCCCTGACCCCCAAGGGGTCAACTGAGGGTCACTTCCAAAAAACCCTTATTTTTGCCGTACATGAACTGGGGATCATTTTTGGGGTCGACCCTCACTGGACCCCCCTGATCCCCAAGGGGTCAACTGGGGGTCACTACCAAAAACCCCTTATTTTTGCCGGACATGAACTGGGGCTATTTTTGGGGTCGACCCCCATTTGACCCCGAGTTGACCTCATGACTAACCTTAAAAATGATCTCCAAGTCATAAAACGTCCAAAAAACCACTTTTTAGACAATTTTATATTTTGACCCCTAGAGGATCAAGGGGTCAATTCCAAGAAAAACGACCACCACCATCTAATTCCTCTGGTAATTCTCTATCGACCTGTGCACTCAGCTTAAAAAAAAAATACCCCACTTTTGTTACCTTAACCGAAGTTGACATTCCCACAGCAGCGCCTCCTACCGGATCCAATTGTATTTTTTACCATCCAGGTAATTATCGAAATACTCATATAAAATTTCAACACAATCGGTTCAGCCGTTTCGAAGTTGACATGGACGCTGTCTTAAAACGAGTCGCCTTAATTTGATAATTCTGCGAATTGGGGGACCTAGAGGGGGCTAATGTAAAGTGGGATCATGCAATTTTGGCTGCCGGAGTTGCGCGGATAGAAAAAAAAAGGTTTTTAGGTAAGAGTTAATAAGCAGTATTTTTTTCACAAATGACCTGAAATCGAGTATTCGTGAGTATTCGTGAGTGTGGGAGACTTAAGGGTGTTAATAGCCAAAGTATGATTTTTAGAATAATATTTGGATGGGTTAGGTTATGTTAGACTATGTTCATACACAACGAGTGAGCGAAGCGAGCGAGTCCAGTGTATTGGCAAATCCTATTTCGCTTATTTCGAACGGAGTGTAGCACATATCTCGCCTTCAGACCATTTTACGTGTGTCATATGCAGTCAGCAAGTCATAAAAAAAAACTTTATGTAAAGACAAAATATTTGGCGGACCTCTGGCGACTAAAACTGTTTTATGTTAATAGATTAATAATTCGAGGTTATTTGTGAAAAAAATACGGCTTAGTAATTCTTACCTAAAAACGGTTTTTTTTTTCAATTCGGCGCATCTCCGGCAGCCAAAATTGCATGATTCCACTTTACATTAGCCCCCTCTAGCTCCCCCAATTCACAGAATTATCAAATTGAGGCAACTCGTTTTAAGACCTTAACCGTTGACATTCCGACAACAGCGAAACCTACCGGATCCAATTGTATTTTTTACTATCCAGGCAACCATGGAAATACTCATTTAAAATTTCAGCCCAATCGGTTAAGCCGTTTAGAAGTTGACATTCCGACAACAGCGCCACCTACCGGATCTAATTGTATTTTTTAACCATCCAGATAACCTTCGAAATACCCATATAAAAATTCAACCCAATCGGTCAAGCCGTTTAGAAGTTGACATTCCGACAACAGCGCCACCTACCGGATCCAATTGTATTTTTATACTGTCCAGGTAACCATCGAAATACCCATATAAAATTTCAAACCAATCGGTCAAGCTGTTTAGAAGTTTACCCGTTTTCCCATGGGAATGAAACATTTTCCCAAGGTAGTGTCTTACAATAGCCGAATTGGGCCGGCACGACCGAAGAAGTACCTCTCGCGTACACGAGACCGGCGTGAAGTGACAGCTGTGCTGGCTCGTTTCGTGCAGTGTGTAAGTAGCCGGTGGCCCATGGAGGAAGGAGAAGAAATGTTCATCGTATGGAACGGTTATATCCACCAAGAACACCCTCGACTGAACCGGTCCAGCAGCATTTATTTATATTATTATTATTCAAATAGTTTTTTCATAATCAAATTTAAAAAAAAAAAAGTGAGCTCACAAAACACTGCTCAAATACTTTTTTCATAAGCAAATTTAAAAAAAAATGTGTGCTCACAGTACACAGTTCAATAAAGCATTTTTCAAATACGATTTAATATTCAAAACACTTCATTTAAGATAAAATGCAGCTCAGTATATATAAATAGTTTACCAAATTTTGAAAAAGGATGCAGGACGTAATGTTGTCACTCAAACAATTATTAGATCGCTCAAATATTATGAAGTTTCTCATTTTGTATTTTAAGCTGCTCAAATTGATGTTTGTAAGTTGCTGTTTTATTGATTTCTCGTCGCTCGCAGTCAGTCGCTCACTTAGTAATTCTGTACGCTAATTTCATTATTTTTGACACCTCAAATTTTAATTTACAGTCACTCGTTTAAATACTATCCAATTTATGTTACTTGTTTTGTGACCTTTAAATTGAGTTATTTCGTTGATTGCCTTACATAATTTTTTAGAGTCCTTTACACTGTTCAAGATTATTTTTTGTTATATTGTGTTTTTAGTTTTTTAATTAAATCGATTCAAAAGTTACGAAAACATTTATATGAAATGTTTAATATTAAATTATCGGGGCCCTTTCTAAGTTTTAACTGCATTTTGTTTCTTAATCTAATACAACGAAGTAATCCGGTAGTCATCCATGTTTTTATAATACGTTGGCTATTATTATTTACTCGTGTTTTAGTGTTTAAAGTAAGAGCCAACTGCAAAACTTTAATAAGATTTTCAGCAAAAGGATTTGGATTATAATTTGAATTGAACAAATTTATGTCACTATCATTTAATGAATTATAAGCTCCCTCCAAATCTATATAGTTAATGGTTTATCATTTTTATATTCTTTTAAAATGTGAAAAACTTTTAAGAAGGTCACTGCATGGTCTGTTATTGTTGTATTTAGTACAGCGACAGAAGTTGAATGCACTTGTTTATCTGTTTTATAAAAATATGATCGAGACAATTGTCTTCCCCTGTAGGTAGGTCGTAACCGGGAAGAAGACCATGCATATGTAAAATATTCAAGTAGCATAATCTGTTTTTATGTTCGTAAGCCTTTTCTGCTAATTTAGGTTTCAGATTAATATTAATGTCGCCTGTAGGTATGACATTATGGCTTGACCTAATTTTCTCAAGATAATAATCTAAGGAATCCAGAAACAGTTCAGTATTATATTGAGAAAAAGCGATCGGTATTTTCCTAACACAGTGAAGTCAGAGGCAGATATTTGAAGTGCAGAAGCGTGTTTTAGTTTTATTTCATCTACTCTGACCTGAATATTATTTTTTATATACAGGGTATTTTTCCTATGTGTGCGCATTTTTTAAAATATGTTTCTAAATATCAATAATGATACGTATAGAATATAATCTATTTAAAATTAACGTATAGTTTTCTTGTTATTTGTAAAGCAAAATAGTATAAAAAGTGAGTGAATTATTGTCACCGTCTTCCTATGTCATTGATAAAACACAACCGATGCGTAATGGCGACGCGATGTGACGTCATTCACGGATGACGCGGACGCTTACCTACAATATAATTTGTTTATACTATAACACGCATATTATTTAAGTTGAAATTACGATTATAATATTCCCTTCGTAAAGTACTGGACCGTCATAAGAAATAGAAATTTAAATAATTATTATGGCGTATTTAAAAATTGGAATGGACTTTACAACAATTAAATACACTTACCTAGACTTAACTATTTTCCTCTTGAAAAATAAACACTTATTGATATTTTAATAACTGTTCGAAGTGAAGCCCATTTCTTTCAATACAAATTTGTGCACGTTTTCTTAAACTGTTTTTTTAACATAATTTGAGTCTGAGAAAGTTCTTTTACTTCATTAAATGCTGTGACTATTTTACTACCAAGGTGCTCATAACTTTGCGCTTCCTCGACGTAAACACGTCTCTTAATTTCTCCCCATAAATAAAAGTCTAATGGAGTAAGGTCCGGTGACCTCGGAGGCCAGGGTATCGGGCCACTACATCCTATCCACCTATCGCCGTATTCACTATTTATATAATCACGCACTGTACTTGAATAATGCGGAGGGGCGACGTCATGTTGAAAATAAACATTATTTAAGAGTGCTAGAGGAATGTCGTCCAGTAAATCTTGTATCACACTTCTTAACATTTGTAAATAGTTCCCACCCGAAAATCTTCCCTGAATAAAGTACGGGACCACTATTACGTTTCCAATTATTCCCGCCCAAACATTAACACTAAACCGCACTTGATGGTAACTCTCTTTGAATACGTGTGGATTGTTCACTGCAAAGTAGTGTTCGTTGCGACTATTGTAAATTCCTATACGCGTAAATAAGGCTTCATCAGTCCATAGCACGTTAGCAGTTATCAGTGTTTAACAATAACCACTCACAAAACCGCATCCGATGTTGTCCGTCGTTACTATGTAAAGCTTGCACACGTTAGTAATGATACGGGTGATATCCTGATATTTAAAAGTTTCCACACGTAATACTTGCTTACACCGAATCGTCGAGCAGCGTCCTTCGTACTCGCGCGGTGATCACATTCAAAAAACTCAGTTACAGCACTTTCAACGGCAGGGCTAATCATCGCATGACCTCCTTAAGCGGTTGCATGCGTTGGTGCATTGAATTGTCCGAAATCCAATAATCCTTGATTAGCTGCCAAAATCGTTCTCCCATTAGGTACACTTGTGTTAATTCCCTGTCTTCGTAAACGCGGTAAAGAATCACTTTGATAAAGCCGCTCGTAGGCTTTCTCCGCTCATAATATAACATCGTACCATCTCATAAAATTCGTAATTTGAATAATTCACACGGGGTTGTTGCGCCATTGTTTACACTAATTAGCACATGCACTCGTAATGAGTTCACGGCGAAGACTAAATCCATAAGCTACTGGGAAGCGGGGGGCGAGTGGTGGGCAAGTTGCGACACGTTATGACATGTCACGGGATGACATGACGTCATTTAATGACGCAATACGTAACGGTCAGTCGTATACGTAGGTACAAATCGCTATGACCATATCGTATTGAATCAAGATTATTAGTTGTAAAAAATTGTAAAAAAAAAATATATAGATATTTTTTAATTTATTAATCGACTATTTTATCGATTCTGACCCTCCTGTAAAAATTTGGGCGCACTTAGAAAAAATACCCTCTTTATTTACTACTCCATCATTTTGATTAAATTGCCTTAGGGTTTGATGTGCCGCATAGTTTCCTAATACTGGTATTTGCTTGTTTTTACCTACTCTACTGTCAAACTAAAGTTTAATTGCAAAACAGTAGTTTGAAGATCAAAATTTTTATAAACGCTTCTAATATTTTGCGTTAGAATTGTAACAGCAAAATTACAGTCTTCTGAGATGTCATTTAAGTTATCAATATTGCAAGAAATGGCGTTTCCCGAAATAAAATTGTCCAACTATTGTAGAAAGAACAATTAGACTCCGATCCATTTATTTAGGTAAAAAATATACTACCGATTGTCGTAGCATCTAGAATAGCATAATATTAAACTTTCATTTAAAACATATATTTTAATTTTATTATTTAGGTAATCATATGAACAGAGGAAATGTAACTTAGGTACATATTGCGTATTGTCGCAGTTACAATCATGCGTATATTAAACACAAATAATCTGGGACTATTTTGCACGTAAGAACGCGGCTCATAAATGTCTAGGCATTTGTATAGCATACATTATAGTGCATTTTCATATTGTATATATCCTTTTTGTCAATAAAGTAAAGAGTTATGGTAGAGAATAATAAGATTAAATTGTTGAAGTGGCAAGTTGACAAGTAAGATTGGTTTATATCTAATATCTTTAAACGAGCAATTCTTGTATATTTATATATATATGTGTAATCAGGATCTCGGAAACGGTTCCAACGATTTTCATAGAAGTTACAGATTAGGGGCTCAAGGAATCGATTTATCAAGGTCCCAGGTTCGAGAAAAGCTCGGTTCTCAAGATATAGACGTTTTCTGAGCGAAACCGAGCGAAGCTCGGTCAACCAGGTACTTTTTATTTATCTGAGCTATTATTGTAATTATTACTAAACTGACAAAAAATGTTAAAACAAAGTAAACTTTAATAAAATGACTTAAGTGTATTTAAATTAAAAATTTTAAACTTATACAAAGGATATAAAGTTGATCACAAGTTAGTCATTTACTTTTCATTAACTTCTGTACTTGAGCTTCGTTAGTGATGTTTATGACACGTGACGTCTCGTTCTTTCTTACGAAAACTTTTCCAAAACTAGTCCAGCAGAATCTATAATTCTTCGTCTTTATAAGGTCGCGAGCTAGGAAATAAAGGCGGGCACTTTTGGGTGTTAATTGCTCTGTAACATAAACCTGTGACTCCGTGTTGTAATATCCAATTGTTTACATTGCATTTTACTTCTATTTTTATATTGAATGTTTTAACTTTTTTTAGTAGTTAATTTTTTAATATAGTTGATCAAAATAATGGGTGACATTTTCCCGTTCTCTTCCTTAACTCGAAGCCTATAAATGTCATTTATGTCTCGAGAGTCTAGGTATGAGTCGATTGATTTTGATAAGCAAATAATTATATTAATTAGATCATCGCGAGACTCGTTAATCTTACGTGGAACATTTTTTATTTCTACTTTATTTTTAAGTGCCGTTCTCTGTAAGCCCTCAACTCTATCCTCTAAGACTCGCGAAGAAGAGATGTACTCGCGGTTTCTTAAAACTTCGTATTCAAGTTTTAGCTTTTTTTTTTACTCTTCGTATTGGCTTGATAGCAAAGATATCTAGGTTTTAATATTTAAATTAGTTTGTTGAATATTCATAATATTTGTAAAAATATTTTTCATTTGACTATCTTGAGAAATTACAAATTTATTAAACATTTCATTCATTACATCCTTAAAGTTTTCAAATTCCGCCGGTAAATTCTCTCACTCTCTTACTGCGCAAACATAATTTGTCGGGGTACTTTCACTTCCCATTACCTCCTCACTCAAGTCTGATGTTGATAATGATTTGTTCGTTATGTTTGATATCAAAAAAATGTAAGGTAGTTTGAAATAAAAATTGTAGGAGTGGTCAATTATAGCCAATGTCTTCTTAGTGGGTGTTGCAGTGGGCGTACTATTTAAACAATTGAATAATGGCTGTCTATACTCTTGCGCAGATTGGTGGAATTAATTAGAGTTGTACCAGGAGCGCAGTAGTAAGTTGATTGGTTAGGTGTTGGAACTATGAGATGTTACTCACTCGGTCGCCGGTACTCCCGATGAATATCCATTGCGGTTATGTTCTCCTATTATTTAACACGGAATTAAAATGGTAAAACAACAACACTCGTCGGTGGCCCCGGGGGAAGAGGATAGCCATACAAAATTTGTAAATGCATCCACTATCGTTAACCTGGTTGTATTGTTTACTGGTTTGCGTCAATGGACCCACGTAATCTAGATGTATTTTATCCAATGAATTATTTTCCTTTTCTATTGGATGAATAAATCCCTCTTGCCTCCTTTCTTTTTTTATAACTAGCAAACATGTTATAATAAAATCCTCTACTTTCTTAACTAATCTTTAAAAGTAATATTATTTCTCAATTATTTCTTTTATTTTCTTCTCAGAGGAATGCCCATTGCTGTGTATTCTTTTAAATATTTCCTTTTTCATTGTTTTAGGTATTACAAGTAACTTCTTATCACTTTTGTAGACTATGTCATTGTCCAATAATCTTGATATGATTTATTTTTAAATATACCTTTTATAGCTTTCAATCCTTCATCCTGATCTTTAGCTAGTTTTAGCATGTTATGTGTTTTTGCCCGCGTGGATTTCGGACTTCAAAAATGTTTCAAAATTTTAACTTATTATGTTAGTCTGATATGGAAGCTATATTACTGTAAAGTTTCATGTAAATCCGTTAAGTAGTTTTTTTGTGGAAGAGTAACAAACATCCTTACATTCTTTCGAATTTATAATATTAATAGGATTATCTACTTATAAGTACCTATATATAAATGTATAATTTGATTGAATTGAGATTGAAGATCTCACAGACAAACTGCATAAGCAGTCTATGTCAAAAAAAAAGTCAAAAAGTCAAAGTCAAAAAGTTTTTATTCAAAATAGAATTACAGGAATTACTTTTTGAACGTCAACAATAAAATCTACCACCGGTTCAACCCTAGCCCTGTCCTGAGAAGAACCGGCGAAACAAACTCAGCGGGCCTCATGTTGTGATATGCAAAAATTTAAAAAAAATAAAATATAAAAATACAAATACATTTGCTTATTATTAATGATATACAATACAATTTCTAAATTTACAAAATTTATGGTACAGAAACAGCCTGGGAGGAGTGTTCTAATCCCAAGATGTGGTATCTGTCATATAATCTGTTACCTTATAGTATGCCCTACCACACAAACGCTCTTTAACAACTTTTTTAAATTTATTAATCGAAAGTTTTTGGACGCTTTCTGGGATCCTATTGTAGAGGCGTACACATTGCCCCCGAAAGGAATTCTTTACTTTACTAAGTCTATGAAATGGTATGTCTAATTTATGCCTGTTTCTCGTATTTATGTTATGATTATCATTTTTGGTTCTGAATTCACTAATGTTCTTTCTTACATACAATACATTATCCAAAATGTATTGAGAGTAAACAGTCAGAATACCGGTATCCTTAAATTTATTTCTAAGTGATGTATTGGAGGCTAGTTGATAAATTGCACGAATAGCTCGCTTCTGCAGCACGAAAATAGTATTTATGTCCGCAGCGTTTCCCCACAACAGTATGCCGTAAGACATAATACTGTGAAAGTAACTAAAATAAACTAATTTAGCAGTATATTCATCAGAGATTTGCCTAATTTTTCTAACTGCGAATGCTGCCGAACTAAGCCTATTCGCAAGCTTGGTGATATGGGGACCCCACTGTAGTTTAGAATCTAGTGTTATTCCTAGGAAAATTGTAGAGTCCACTAGATCCAAAGTTTCGCCATTTAATAATACATTGGTAGGAACCTGTCTAACATTAGGTAGAGTAAATTTAATACATTTTGTCTTTTTACTATTCAGTAATAAATTATTAACACTAAACCAATGTATCATCATTGAGAGTGACCTATTTACCTCATCGCAATTAATCTGTTGTCGCTTATGTTTAATAATAAACGACGTATCATCTGCAAATAGGACTATCTCATGGTTGTCTTTAACGAGATATGGTAGATCATTTATATAAATTAGAAATAAAAATATACATATATAATATATATGTACCTAATATATTAAGTTATAAGACTGTATAAACTAATTTAAATAAAATAAATAAATAAATGTAATGATGCCACTCCAACATAACATGGATAGCAGCTTAACGCATCTGCATGTCTTATCTTCGACCCTGAAATACGTTCAATTTTGAAGTCATATTCACTGAGAAATAATATCCATCTGGCCACTTTGGCAGTCAGATCCTTTTTTTTCCAGAGTAATTTGAAAAGCATTTTCAATCATAGCCAGTGCTTTTAGCTCATAACTGCCATATCCCCGCTGGACATTACTTGTCTTGCAGTTTATATAATGAATAGGGTGAAATCCTATATCTGGCTTATGTTACATGAGAATTGCAGAAAATGCTACACTAGACGCATCTGTGTGCAACTCAGTCTTCAATTTTGGATTGAATATCTTAAAGCACTGAACTTGAAGCCAATTTCTCTTTTAAGGTTTAAAAAGCTCGTCTTTGTTCTTATTCAAATATTAACTCTTTTCCTTTCTTTATTAAATCTTGAATTTTTTTTGCAAGTTTTGCATTCAGAGCATAATTTACAACATATTTCCTAAAATGTTATAAATGATGTTAATCCAAGAAAATTTTGAAGTTGTTTTATATCTCGTAGTGAAGGATATTTTAAAAGAACGTCTGTATTCTCCGAGCTTGGTTTTAACTTCACCGTCCTTAAGAAAATGGCCTGAATGATATATTGCTCGCTTAATTAGGGTATGTTTCTTCCAGTTTATTTATAAACCATATTGTAAGGCTATTTTTAGCACTACCTGGAGTCTTTCAACTGCTTGCTTCTCATCTTGGGCTGTAATGACAATGTCATCTACGAATATCATCATAATTCCCTGACAAATGAAATTCCTTAATATAAAGCTTACAAATCTTATAAAGTATTTAAGACTAATATTTGAACGAAATATAGCTCTAAGAAATTCGATTGTCCATGGTGTGTCGCAAAAGATTTGTAAGCGATGGACTCTTCAGACACTGAGATTATAGAAGCATTTTTTTTAAGCTAACATCCTGAACACTTTGGCTCCACGTAACTTATTAATAACATTTTTATTACAGATATGGAAATTCATCTTTAATTATTATCTTCATAATTATCAGCCTGTAAAGGAGATGTTAGAGACTGCGGAAATTTCCGAGGCATCAAACTCACATCGCATACCCTTAAAATCTGGGAAAGAGTGATTGGTGAACGCTTAACATCTATAGTCTCACTAACTGAAAACCAATTCGGTTTTACAGCGGGAAAACGGGAACCATGGATGCAATTCATGCCGTAAGAGTGATCATGGAGAAGGCTAAGGAAAACAATCAAAACTTGTGGATGGTGTTTATAGACCTTGAAAAAGCCTTTGACCGTGTACCTAGAACAATAATACGGCAGGCGCTCAGAGCACATGGAGTACTGGAATACTTAATACAAATTATAAAAGACATGTACACCGATGTCTATACTAGCATCAAAAGTCCAGCTGGACAATCAGTAAGGTTCAAGATAAACGTCGGCGTTCATCAAGGCAGTGCACTGAGCCCTCTTCTATTCAATATCGTCATGAACTACCTAACTGCAAAAATTCAAAAACTAACTCCATGGAATCTCCTATATGCTGACGATGTAGTCTTAATCTCAGATAATGCCGAAGACCTGCAGAAAGATCTTGAAAAGTGGAGAGAATCGTTGGAAGAAAACGGCTTGCGTATCAGCAGAACGAAAACAGTATACATGTATTGTAATTTCAACATCAACTCCGCACCTAGCCCTGCCATTTCGCTAAACGGCACAGCCTTACCTAGAGTTAAAACCTTTAAGTATCTAGGCTCAGTTCTCGCAGACGATGGCTCTATTGAAGCAGACGTAACGCAAAGAGTAACATCTGGCTGGATGAAGTGGCGTTCTCTCACAGGAGTATTGTGTGACCCAAAAATGCCTATTAGAACTAAAAACCTGCGCTCCTGTACGGCAGTGAAGCTTGGGCAGTCAAAAAGACTCATGAACAGAAGCTGCACACAGCAGAAATGCGCATGCTGAGATGGGCAGGTGGAGTTACGCTTAAAGATAGAGTACGCAATGAACACTTAAGAGGAAGCTTCAAGGTTGCACCTATTACTGATAAAATGTCCGAAAGAAGGCTAAGATGGTACGGTCATATAATGCGGAGACCTGACGTTTATGTCGTGAAAAAGTGCCTTTCCATGGCTACAAAAAAGAGGGGTAGAGGAAGGCCACAGACCACGTGGATGACAAATGTCATGAAGGACATGAAAACGCTTGGCCTCAAACCAGAGAACACGAGCCAGCGATCAACCTGGCGATGCATGATAAGGAAAGCCGACCCCGTGTAACGGGACAAGGCAAGGACAAAAAAGAAGATAATTATCAGCCTGTAATCAACACAAATCCAAACTGATCCATCTTTTTTTCTAACACCAAAGGACTACTGTGTTCTGAAAGACTCACCCTTACAATTCCTCTGTCGAGCCACTCCTTTACCTGCTCTTCGACCAACTTCTGTTTATCTAAGGACAAACGTCTTGGATGCTGAGCGACAGGTACTTCATATTTTAGAATAATTTTCAACAGGTGAGAAGCCACAATCTCATGTTCAATTGAACAAGATTATAACTTGAAGTACACTGTATCACTATTTGTTTCACACTTGGATTCAATACGTAATTAGTGTGAACCACAGTATCTGAACTGAAAAGTAATAAAAACCTGTCATCCATTCATCACATTTAGGCATCAACATCACCTTTTCACCACTCATTATTATAGTTATACGTTTTAAAAAATTCCTCACCTAAAATCATGGCACGACATCAGCAGCTGTACTAACTACATGAAACAAAACGTTTGTATATTGTATACTGTCGTTCGTAATCGTTATGTTAACTAAAACTTTCCTTACGATTTCACTAGCAAATGTGCAAGTCCCGTAAGATTTAAAAAATCCTCACATAATTCCGCATCGATCGCGACATAACACTCGTGAAACATCAGATTTAAGTCGCGGCCGGAATCCACTTAAACCATCGTCGTTAGATTTTGAATTGTTACTTCCTTCATCGGTTTTTCATTCCTGATTTTATTTTCAATTTACATAACTTTCAGTTAGCTGCTTTGTTATAGTCATATTTCTTCTGATTCAAAACGGCGACCGTGCACTACGCTTGTGACGAATCGCTTTGAATCATAGTTACAATAAGATTTAGAATAATAGTAACAAAAACCCTGTTGTTCCCTTTAAGGGAACGTACACATACGTATAGGTATATCAATAGTGAAAATAATAATTCGATAACATCAAGTATTGGCCAATTATCAATTATAATCAAAACATTGATAACTTTCGATACCACGAAAAAATGTTTATCACCCCCTTGTACGTAAACAAAGCGGCTCTTTTGACCGATCGGACGGCACATGTCAAAGGACCCCGCGAGCCGCTCGAAGCTTTGAGACGTGCCGACACTTGTGTAATTGCAATATTATTCGCATTTAGTTTCTAGTGAACCTACAGACCGGAAGGACGTCCCCGCTTTATTAGACATTGCTTAAATTATCGTGAGTGATTTGTGGTATTGTGACTTGTGAGTTATGTCGTATTCGAATGAGGAATATTTTAATATGTTGATGTGTCTCGGTAGAACGAACTGCAATTATGCAGAGGCACGCAGGCTGTACGAGGAGGCGTATGCTGTTCCACGGAACATCGACGATGGCATTCCAACGTCTGCACATACGAACGTACAACACTGGCAGTGTGCACGGCCACGAGTCTCATTCAGCTGACGCTGGACGACCCAGACTCCGCGACGACAGCATTGAAGAGCAAGTCTTGGAGACGATCCGTGTAGATCCCACTCGAAGTACACGCTCAGTGGGACGTGAAGTCGGTGTAAACCACATGCGCGTATGGAGGGTCTTAAGAGATGATGGCCAGCATCCGTTCCATTATCGTGGAGTGCAATCCCTTCTGCTATCCGACTACGAGCATCGAATGGAGTACAGCAGGTGGTTTTTAGACAGGGTCCGAGAAGACAGCGACTTCTTGAGCCGTGTACTGTTCACTGACGAATGTTCATTTGTAAGGACGTGTTTTTAATGCCCACAATGAACATTGATGGTCGAATGTGAACCGTCAAGTGGATGTAATTATAACATAGTGTTTATAAGTTTTACATAAGTGAAAAGTTACATGAAATCAAAATTCGTTAAGTGCTTTACATAAGTGGAAAGTTACATGAAATCAAAAATTTGATAACGATTCACGTAAAATACTTGCTAAGCTAATCGTCACGTGTCAAGGTCATGAACTCATGAGTCGGCAGCGCCGCATTGGCGGGGCGGCATAATTCAAAGGCAAAGAAATATTGCCGCGTGGAATACGAGGTATACGTAACCTTTTTTAACAATAATTTTGTAGTGAATTAATATTTATTTTATAATTTTAAGATGAACAATTGAACTAAATGAGATGAACTATTTTTTTTTATGGTATAGGAGGGCAAACGAGCAGTTGTAGCCATTTTCATGACTACCGACGCCCATAGACATCTGCATAGACTACAGATGCGCTACCCCCCTTTCTCCTCCCACCTCCGTGGACCACCGGCTACTTACACACCGCACGAAACGCGACAGCACAGCTGTCACTTCACGCCGGTCTCGTGTAAGCGAGAGGTACCTCCCCGGTCGTGCCGGCCCAATTCGGCTGCATGCAAGCATGCAATGTGGCACTACCTCTTACAAGACCTTATTACACTTGTATATCCAATCTGATCATACTCTTAAAAGGAACAACAGGGTTTTTGTTACATAGTGTATAAAGATCATGCAATAAATAAAGATTACAAAATAATAACAATGTCATATTGACTTTTAATATTGAATTTAAATTTTTGAACTAAATTTCTAATTTAGTTTTTATATATAAACGTCAAACGAAAATATGAAAGTTAAAAGTTTATGTTTCAGCCAGTTGTTGACGTGACAGTCTTCAAACTTGTTTCCCATTATTCATATCACAATTCACACGTTGGAAAGATTCTTACCCTGAAATAACTTGAGACAGACAGGCAGACAGTTATAACATTCGTAATAAGAGTATGGTATATACACGTAATGCTTAAAAGTATGCACATGTGAAGGTTCTAAGGTTTTAGAATGTACACTTTTAAAGTAATGCATGTATGCATATGTATGTAAAGTAGTGTGAGTCCGTAAAACCATGTACTTAAAGAAATCTTTGTTATTTTTATTCTTACATATTAAAAAAAATGTTGACTTGACAATTTCGCAAGAAGAAAAATCTCGATTAGTGTTTAAAATGTATTACTTCAAATAATATAGTTTGTTAATAATATAAAATAATGACTTCTGGATAATTTATTGATATAATATAACACTATGTGTTAATATTTAATACACAACATGAATAACAACGGTCACTTTGGACCATTAACGAGCCCAGAGAAGAGACTGCAACCAAAATATAGTACCTAGGTACATTATTACTGTAATTATCATATAATACTGTAATCATCAATGTAAAATAGAGAAATATTTAAAATTAATTTCAAAATATAATTAATAAAGTGGTAATATTACGATATTCTTTAGTTTAATGGTGGTCTTTGACAAATGCAATGCATGTCAATTGACACTAAAGCCTGGTTCGCATTGGTCGAGTAATTTAGTCTAGTAGAGTATCGATTTAGTAGCTAAACTACTCGACTCGACCAAATGTCGTTCGCACCTTGAGCGAGTACAGTTCATAAGTAATTTGAGATCAGCAAGATGAACAACGTAAAACGTAATGGTTATCATAATTAAAAATAATATGCTTTTGAAATAAAATTACTTAAGTACCTACGAACCTGATGTTTTTTATTTTCAATTTAATTTCTTTTTATCCGGGTACCTATATTTAATTCTTTTTCTAAATTTAAATATGCTCTTTGTTTTATTTGTTTATTTTAATAAAGTGGCGACTTCATGTTCCATAAACTTTCGTTTTCCAAATATTTGAAACTTGACACTTATAATTAAAGAGTAGGTATATAATAATATTAAGGGAATAATAATTTATGAGAATAATAAAAAAAAACTACTACTACTAACTTCTACAGCTCAACTCGACCTTTGGACTCGTCACTCGACTAAATCGACGCGTTCGGACCTGTTCACCGACGATCGAGTGAGCGCGGACGCATGGTGGGGGGCGCTACTCGCCCGAAAAAATAGAGTGAAATCTATCGACTTGACTAAATTACTTGACTAATTACTTGACTAAAGTTTTGGTGTTCAGACACGCTTAGCTACTAAATTACTCGCTACTGGACTAAACTACTCGACCAATGCGAACAAGGCTTAATTGTCAGTTGGTTTCTACGTTCCAAGCGGCGATTGAATGATAAAAAAAGTATGGGGGTAGAAGTAGTATTTTATACCTCTACGCTCTATAAAAAAGTAAAATATCTGTTATTTACGTAAACAGAGAAAAGAATAGACTGCGGGTTGGCGTGTCCCTGAGCAAGACAAAAATTAAGGTGCCTGACACTTAAGGGTTACCATTTCAATTATTTTACCCCATATCATGGCAAAAATGTACCTACGAACACGTCGTCCGTCGCACAAAACGACGCGAGACTAGGATCAATTGAAAAAAAATATTTTTTATTATTTTATTGATTAATTAACTTTATACTACCCGATGCAATAGAATTAATATTAATTACTTATTAAATTAATGGATTAATTAATAATATTTTTCAAAGGTACCTATTAAGAAAATATTTTATAAGATGTGGATTTTTTCTTATAAACAGCTGAATTGAGCCTGCACTACCGGGTAGATACCAATAGCTCTTATTATGATACTGGCATAAAGTATTGACTATACTATTGTTTCTTGCAGCTTGTATGCAATCCTAATATTCGTAATTATTATAAGACTACTTATGTTTAGAAATTGTAAGATTTTTTTCTCGCCGTAACAAAATTGTGAAACTAAAGACACCAACAATGTGCGAGTCGAATACCTGTTAACGGCGCTTTTTAAGAATCGTTAATGGCACAGTTTGTGCCAGTGCTAGAAGACAATTAAGTTCTTCGGGTCTTACCTGATCCGAAGTACTTAATTTATTTTTTTATTTGTTTTTTTTTATTTTACTTATTTAAAACTAGAAATAAAACAACATTTTCCTAATTGTATTATATAGAACTAATTTATTTAGTACATTCCTTACTCTTATCATTAATTTGTTTCATAATATTTTTTTATTTTATTAACATTAGTATAGACAGTAAGAGTAAGAGGTAGTGCTGCATGTATGCATGCAAGCACGTATGCATGTAGCCAAATTTGATCGGCACGATTGAAGTTGTACTTCTCACTTACATAATACCGATGATCCTTGGAAGGAGGAGGAAGGACGACATCTGTATAACTTTAATGGCCTATGCGGATCTCTATGGGCTTCGGTCTGAAAATGGGGGAATCGAAAAATCGAACCCCGATTTCTCGTTTGCTACTTATATAAAAAATAAAAAAAAGATAAAGTCACTCAAAAAAAAAACTTTGTTAGTCAACAAAAGATAATTAATACCTAATAGGGATTAAATTAACAAACTAAATCCTATTGGTTGCCGCTTGCTGTCGCCAGTCGAAAGAATGTTTACATTATATCGCACCACTCCTGGAAGAAAGCCGCAAGTGAAAAATGAGAACTTTTCAGGAGAGCATAAAAACTGTCCTAAAAATTCAATAATAGTTTTAAAAATATAAAGTTTGCAGCAAATTATGTCTTAATGCAGTACCGAGGTGACTACATATTTGTATTCATGACTTACTCACTGTGGGATAAAAAAAAAACACCAAAATAGAGTGTTGCATACTTATTTTTGGAAACCATAAAAATACTTGATTGAGTAACTCTAAATATTGCATTATTGATGTATTATAAAGTTCTCGCAATTTAATGTAATTGCAGATATCCCTTTTTACGCCATAGGAATTGGACGTGATTCCAATTTGTATCTATGGTTTACACGTTTTTTCCACGAGAAATTCATTTGTATAAGAAGCGTTACTTACTTTTTCCTTGTGTAACATCATCTTACTTTTGTTGTATCTGACATCACAGCGTTACTTAAGTAAAAAAGTATAAAAAAAAATTGCGTATTATCAAATATCCAGTTTTTTAAAAGATAAGTTTGAATATAAATTGGTTGCATTTAAGCGTAATGGTAAGAGAAAATGTATAAATAATTAAATTTAAAGTGAAAAATTTGTAAACGATGAGTAAATTCTATTAACAGTTCAAATTTCATAAAAAAAACACCTTACATAAATCAAAACACATCAACCTTTTTTGTTTAAACTTCAAAATCAAACATATTTTGATCAATGTACAATACAATTGGTTTTCTGATTGTGTATTAACATAATTACTGTAAATTTGCGTTTAATACATATTCTTTAAGGCGCTATGGGTCCCAATTGCGATCCGCGTAGTTAATTTTGCGTGGACGCGCGGCGCTCGAAAATAGAGACAATATTTAGATTAATATTATTTTATAAAATTAACCATACGCTTATTTAAAAAAGTGACTCCTAAAATTTCTTCGATTACTTATTGGGAATAGATACATATTTTAGTTGTGGAAATAACTTTGATAGTTATTGAATAGTATGGATTGAAAAATTGATGACAACGTCAAAAATAGTGTTTTTTCATTAAAGTTTACGATTTTTTTCTATCGAGGCAAAATTCTTTAATCGTGTTTCGACGACCTAAGCACTATGCCGTATTTTGTTAACATTAACCACAGCTAAAAAAATTATGATAATCAATAGTTTTTTACGTTTTGAATATACGTGAGCACGGATTGACAAATTTGGAGCCCATTTCGCCTTAAAATAAAAAATATTTATACAAGTATGAAATAAATAATTCGACAGTTCTAAGTTTAGTGGGTACAGTAAAGACCAGAGGTTCCCAATCTTATTTTGTTCAACGGCCAGTTTGTAAATTAGATACTTTGTAGCGCTTTCCATTTTTTTTTCACTTTAAAAGCCTATGTTATAACATTGTCGATTTTTAGACCAAATACCGCCCCTCTCTAGGCTACCAGCGGCCACAACGGGGCGTTATCGCCCACTTTAGAAAAAATGGTATGGACAATCCAGATTGAGCAAATACTGTACAATAATAATTAAGCTGATTCTTCTTCAATATTATCCCCGTTTACCTGATTGCGGCCGTAAATTATTATTAAAAGTTTGATTGTGCAGTGATATATTATGGTTATCCTTACATAAACTTATAAGGTGTTTGTACAGATTTGCAGATATTGACAGTGGTGTCATCACATAATTGAGTTAAATCAGATTGCCATCCTATATCTCCAAAACTTGGCGTTTTCTGACGTCTACCAGCTCTATCTGCTACATCAAAATCGAAATAACTATTGTCGTCTTATCATAAAATTCATATTTTATCAGGAGCCGCCCAGGTATCGATGGATCTAAAGCAATCTATTTAATTTTAGTCAAACATATTTTTGCTCCTGAAATGTTCTATACCCAATTGGCATTATTTGTAATTCACTTTTAAAGACAAAAATCTACCTGTGCCATTTCTTGAAGATAATATTTCTGTCCTAGTATGTTACAATTTCTAATAATCGCATTCTTCTGGAATACACAAAACATGTTTTTTTTGCTTTTCGCAATACACGAATGCACTGAGTCGCCTTCATTATGAGTAGTAATAAAAGTATGTGAGTTATTTTAGACCGAATTTGATCGATGTGTGAAAATATAATGTAAAAACAAAGCGGTAGGTATCTCTTTTGACCTTTGTGTTAGTTATCCGAATAAAATGATACATTTTTTAAATCTATTCTCTGTCTGAAATTTTAAATGACTCCACAAACAGCTAGCTATCTCATTTTAGCACTTTCAGCATGGCAAACGGACCATCGTCCACTTTTTGTCAAAATATTACAGATCGTAAAGTTGTAAACAGAGTATTTTCTTCACAGAATCTTTTATAATGGTACAAAAATCTGACTGAGGCAAGCCCAAGACCTCTACATCAAAACAGGGCACAGATTTTGTTTTTGCGTCAAGTGTTTTTTTTTCTCGTCTTTGATTTGTCTTATTTGCTCTTTATTGTTTGTGTGTAGTTCGTGGTCTATTTTTGATTCATCTTTTTTTTCTGAGTGTGTGTTAAGTGAGAGTGAAAACTGCATGCTGAGTTTAACTAATAAATGATTGTTCCACATTAAATGTTTGTTATGTAGATGCTATGTTACTTTATTAAAGTGTTTGCAATTGTTGGTGAACCAATTAAATATATGGATAAATGACCTCGTAGATCTATCACAATTTGAAGTTTTTGCTTCATCAAGACTGTGAATAGGATCCTGTCATTGATATTCAAAGTTTAAAAAAACCTTTTTTTGCAAACTGTTATTAAAACATGCCTATTTGTAGCTCGTAATAACTAAATCAACGTTTGCAATCTAGGCACACGTCACATGATTTTCAATGGCAATACGTATTGAATTTAGTTTAACATGCTTTAGAGTAAAATCCCACTTACGGTTCTCAATTTCTAAAATGCATTTAACGTGGATATTCTAGCATTGTTATCAATATTTTCAAAATGTTTTTTTATATGAACACGGGTTACCCATAACTTTACCATTTCTCTCTTTCTTTGTGAGTTTTGAAACATAAGGTGTACCTGAATTTTTTAACAACTTATTTTTATTGATTTGCCATGAGCTCTCATCTCTTTTCGATCTATGCCTACGCTGTGATGCTGTTGTCGGTTCAATTTTGTAAATTTGTTTTATTAATAAATTCAGTGCATTCTGAAGCAATAAAACTTACATGTAAACAATTTGTGTTACTTCCAGACAATGTCGAAGTAGATGTGTGTACTAAGAATTGCTTATTATTACTTATTATAAGGTACTAATTCATTATTTTCAGGAGATACTGAATCCAGTAGTTTTGGTAAAACCGTCTCAACCCTTTTTTCCCATATATCAAGCATTAAACAATAAAAATGAAAGTAAAGTAAATAGTTGAAGTTGACGCAACAAACGTAAAGATTCCAAAATTTTAATTATGATTGAATAAGTTATGTGTATTTTCTTCAGTCTGTGATAGTTTTTGAGCTTATTAAATAATTAAAAGTTGACATTAGACATTAAGATAATGCTGCAAGAGCAGGCTACGTCCCTGTAGTAGCCTGAAGGTACTACAACTGGTGCAAGGCACTACAGTATGGTGCAGTGTTAATGGTTGCAGAGGTGATAGTGAAAAGAAAATTCCCGGTATATCTTTCCATTCGTAAGTATCACATTTATTAGTTTAATTCCTAGAAGTATTTCAATTTACCACTTTTTGTGACGCTTTATTATCTACTATCTATAATAAGTGTCTATCTAATTAGGTTTAGGTGCTATTAAAATAATTAACTATAAATTCGATACTCTCAACATAGTGCTGGGGAAATTGATAGTATAAAATTGTCTTAGTAACAGGTAGTGCCACACTGCATGCAGTCGAATTGGGCCGGCACGACCGGGAAAGTACGTCTCGCTTACACGAGACCGGCGTAAAGTAACAGCTGTGCTGTCGCGTTTCGTGAGGGTGTGTAAGTAGCAGGTGGCCCATGGAAAGAGGAGGAGGAAGGAGGACAATGCATCTGTATAACCTCTACGCAGATGTCTTTTTGTTTCAGTAGTATGAAAATGGCTCCGAATGCTGGTTTGCCCTCTTATGCTACCAAAAAAAGATTTAGAGTCAATAAAAAAATAACACTGTGAGTCGATAAAAAGTAATAAATATTAAATATCTAATAGGGATTATTTAGCTTGATGCAAGCTATGTATTTTTTAGTATACGACACGTTTGCCTGAATGAGCTTGTCTTTACGCAGAAATATGAGTCTCTCTGTATCTTACTTTTGAGTAATCCTATATAATGACAATTTGTTACCTCATTAGGAAAACTTATGGTTAAAAATACGTTTTATTTCGTATCTTCACAAAAGAACTATTAAACTACTAGACCGTCACTGGAAGCATTATAATGAGAAGGCGACTCCATTTCCGTCGAATTTGACATAATTTGACTAAATTTAACTAAATTTGACTACTTTAATTTGATAAACTTCCGGTCCAGTGGCGACACCTGCAGATCGCGCGCCATTTTTAGTTTGCCTTAAGCAAACAGCGCTGATTTTGGATCATTGGCGTTTCGTTCACCGTCGAAGCAACTTATACGCACAAGGCCTTGCCTTGTCGTCGTTCTACAAGTGGAAATACTCGCTCCAGCAGTACAAATATACAAGAAAATTGGAACGATACTGTGAATATAATCTTCATAGTAATATAAGCAAACAGCGCTGATTTTGGATCATTGGCGTTTCGTTCACCGTCGAAGCAACTTATACGCACAAGGCCTTGCCTTGTCGTCGTTCTACAAGTGGAAATACTCGCTCCAGCAGTACAAATATACAAGAAAATTGGAACGATACTGTGAAAATAATCTTCATAGTAATATATATATTTTTAAGTGTCACATCACAAGATAAAACCGTTTACCCCCTTATTAATAAACATAGAATAACGTTATCCAAGTAATAACCTAGTAATAAACTGACATCTGTCAAATTCCATACTTTTTAGGTGTTTTTTAATATGGAATTTGACAGATGTCAGTTTATTACTAGGTTATTACTTGGATAACGTTATTCTATGTTTATTAATAAGGGGGTAGGTGTTTGAATTTACTTATTTCTTTGTTCCTTAACATGCAATCGTTAATATAATATTCTGATACCCTCGGACATTTTTAATCCACGGGGCAAACGAGTAGCATACAGTGTTTTAATGCTCATTCCTTTGTTCTTCCTTAAAGTAATTTAGTGTTTAATACCCTCAATAGGTTTTTTAATAAATTTTGAATAATTAGAAAAATTTCGTCAATTCAACGACTTTTGTCGTTCGGATCTTGTAAATTTGTAATAAAATAAGAGATCATTATATACTTAGGTATTTACTATTTTTGTTCGAACTTCGGTGTTTGATACGATTGTAAATGTTGTAGAGTTATGGAAGTAAATGTGCCTACGGAGAAGGCGGGCCCGAGCAAACCTCGGGCTCGAAGCGTTCTCGGAGCAAGTCTAGCTGCAGCAGTAGTACAAGCAGCAGTAGCAATAGCAGCAATTCTAGTCCCGCGCCGAAAAGAAGCCACTCGCGCCGCCATAACCGCCAAAGCAAAAAATCTCGACGCACACGGCGTTCTGAATCGTGTAGTCAATCAGCTAGTCGAGGATGTGAGTAATTTAAAACATATTTTAACAGATTTTATTACCCGACAGTCGGGTCAATTGGAAAGCAATTGTGATGATGCAATATCTATCTATTCAGAAGTAAGTGGACGCTTATACGATCAGAATGATATCACTCACGACGAACAATATTTTGACGCACAAAATACTTCTGAATTTACTTTTAATATTGAAACAAAACTGAAGGAGCCGACTATATCTAAAGCTCCAATACAGTTTTTAAAAATACTTGGCGAAGTTCAGCGTCTAGGCAGTACCTCATGGTCTGACGTTAGATATTAGGAAACTCAAAAAGTTTATAACTATACTCCAGGTTTCATAGAATTGGAAACAAACGAGGAGGTGAAAATGTATGATACCTTACGTCATTTGGCAAATACAGAAAAATCCTATGCTGCCATAACATATTGCGTGCTAAAACAAAAAGAATCTTTGCAATCTAGCATTCGTAACCTTTTATCTTGGGCAAAAGAAACTAGCGTTAACTTTGATAATTTAAGCACTAAAGTTGATGAACTTTTTCACAAAAGTGATGTTCATAAAGTCTCTTCAGACTTGTTACAACTTGTCTGCGGCCATCGAGCCGAAATTATTGAAATGCACCGTGAGGCAATTACGAGCAAAGTTAAGGACCCTTTAATAAAATCTGCTCTTATTAGAATACCGCCTTCGCTAAGCCATTTGTTTAAAACAGAACCTTTTACATCTATCTTGGAGAAAGCAGGTGGGGTTCGTAAAGCCTTTTGGCCGTTAAAAGCAGAGATACAGTCAAAACCTTATCTAGGCACAAACAGCCGCCTCTCGCGGGGGCAGAACTGTCGCCAAGCTGTAGGTCCATCGCGTGGACATCAAAGGCCCTTTCAGGAACAAAGGCAGATTATTTATGGAAGTGCCCATAATAACCCACCCTCGCGGGGTGGATATCAGTACAAAGGTCAACCCACAGGTGGCCAATATAATTACCAGTCTACCTCCAAAGGTTCTTTTCAGTGCAGAGGCTCGAGGCGCGAGTGCGGAATTGGGGCGAGTCGCTCCAGACCCCCTAGAGGTAGCCAGAGAACAAAACAATGACTACAGGACATTTCAAGCAGGTCGGTTAAATCATTTTTATTTAAAATGGGAGAAAATGGGGGCTCCAAAAATTGTTCTGAAACTTATTCAGGGCTATCGAATTCCTTTTTCTCAAAAACCACCGCTTATTTATCCAAACTTAAAGAGAGGGCCGTTTCACACACCAATATCGCCAGAAATGACGATAATTGTTCAGAAAATGAAACAACAAAAGGTTTTAGAAGTCGCTCAAATATCTCCCAGCTATATATCCCCAATGTTTCTGGTACCGAAACGCGACGGATCGACTCGTCCCATTTTCAATCTCAAAGCCCTAAACAAATATGTGATTGTCGAACCATTTCATTTGATAAATATGTATCGCATCCCCGATTTCCTCCAACCACAAGATTGGCTATGTAAAATAGACTTGTCACAAGCTTATTTTCACACGCCAATAATAAAATCACAAAGACTCTTCCTGCGCCTCATATACAACCAAGAATTCCCATTCGGATTATGTACGGCACCGAAAACATTCTCCATAATAACAAATTGGGTGGCTCAAATGTTCCGACAAAACTGGCATATGAGAATTGTGGTCTTCTTAGACGATTTTTTGGTAGTTCATCAGGACGCACACACGCTTCGCAAACATGTAAAAATCGTAATTCAAACACTAACATACCTAGGTTGGTTTGTAAATTGGGAAAAGTCAGTTCTCTATCCACAAAGGGAAATCATTTATTTAGGAATATTGTGGAAACCTTGGGAAAATCAAAAATGCTGGCCAGTAGAGAAAATAAACATAATTGTTGCAAAAATAAATCTGTTACTAAATGCACAAAAAGTATCTCTAAAAGATTTACAGAGAATACTAGGCCTCCTAAATTTTGCAAGTTTTGTTGTTCCTCGAGGCAGACTCAATCATCGAGAGTTGATGATTTTCATGAACTCGTTACCCAAAAACTCGTCGAAATTCCACCCACTAACAGTACAAGTTACCAAAGAACTGATCTGGTGGAAGCAAAATTGTCGTCTCTCAACGCTACTTCATTATCCGCCACCCAAAAACTATCTGGTAACAGATGCTTCAGATTTGGCGTGGGGCGCACAATTGAACGATCTAACCTTCTCGGGGACTTGGTCACGAGAGGAAAAGCATCTCCACTGCAATCAAAAAGAAATGTTAGCCATATTGTATGCCCTTCAAACTTAGGCGAGTCTGATACACGACAGTTCAGTACTTATACAGTGCGACAATCAGACTGCAGTAGCTTATCTGCGAAGGGAAGGAGGTACAAAGTCATTTCCTCTAATGAAAATAACACATCAAATCTTGAATTTGCTCGATCGACATCAAATTCATTTCACCATTCACTATCTACCAGGCAAATACAAAAATCAGGCCGACCACTTGTCGCGACACCGGGTACCTCCGGAATGGCATCTATTACCAACATGTGTAAACAAAGTATTCGCAAAGTGGGGTACCCCAGTGATAGACTTATTTGCCTCAAAGACCGCACATGTAGTTCACAATTACGTGACACGGGATCTAAGAGACCAAAAAGCTGCGTTTCACGACGCGTTCAGTGTTCCCTGGAGTTACCCACTAGCCTGGGTATTTCCACCACCGTTTCTGATTCCAAAAGTGTTGACACATCTAAATCAAGCGAGAGGAACATACCTGATTGTAGTCCCACGATGGGAGAAAGTATTTTGTCGTGCAGACCTCAAATCCCGGGCACTAGCAGCCCCCTTAACACTGAACAACCTCCAAAAATACCTGAGAGACCAGTCCACAGGTCGACCACCACAGAATGTCGAGAACATCGTTCTCGAGGTTTGGAAGTGTGGGGGTGGACTTCGGCAGTAGAGTCTTGGAGCTCAGAACAATTGTCTTTATTAAAAAGATCTTGGAGGGAATCTACACAGAAAAGGTATGAAGTGACGTGGAAGCGTTGGACCTCGTGGTCCAATAAAAATAATGTAGACGCAAAAAATCCTACAGGTGCTCAGTTAGCTCAGTTCTTATCAGATTTATATTTAAAACATAAATTATCATACAATACTATAGTCTTACATAAATCAGTTGTTTCAACGTTATGTAGCGCAGAAACCTCCAGTAAATTAAGCGATCATGTATTAGTAAAACATATTTTAAAATCAATTGCTTTAAATAACCCAAAGTTAGAAAAATCCCCTATCTGGGATGTGAGTAAGCTTGTTTCATTTCTGCACGGTACGGTAAATTCTGATAATATTTTCCAAGTTTGTCGTCATACAGCGATACTACTCTTGCTTTGTTCAGGTAGACGCATACACGACTTAACTTTACTTGACGTTGATCCCCAACATTGCATAAGATCCCACGACAGTGTAATCTTTTGGCCCAAGTTCGGTTCTAAGACTGACAATAATAACCATAGACAATCTGGATGGAAGCTACTTCCAAATCCTGCTTATCCTAATTTAAACCTTCTGTTGTGGATAGAGAAAACTATTATTGTCTTGACAAATAGACGTAAAAACTCTAAATCAAACGATTTATTTATTACAGTTAGAGGAGTAGCGAAGCCAGCATCACGTACAGTCATTGCAGGTTGGGTAAAAACCATATTCAAAGAAGCTGGTATTAGTGCAACGCCTGGTAGCACGCGATCTGCTGTGGCCTCTAAAAGCTGGCTCGAGGACCACCCTCTCGACGATATCCTAGCACGAGGGAACTGGCGGTCGGCCAACACTTTTAAAAAATTCTACAGGCGTAAAATAATTAAAACTCAAAATCAATGTGACAATAGTATTACACAAATGTTTATACCAATTAATTCATAATTATGTACGAATTTCATGTTTAATTATATGATTTTAATTATGTAACTGATCTGTTTATCAATAAATATTATGAAATTGTGTAAAAATAAGGAATTTGGTGATTTACAAACATTAGTAATAACTGTTATCATACAAAGCTGATTATTTATAAAGTGTTTTTAACTGTTATATTATTCAACTTAATTTCTATAATATGTAATACTTCGTAATATACCTATTATACTTTATTTAATATTACAGTGTTATTGTTACAACATCACATTGGCGTTTCTCCCTTAAATCCTATGGCGACACCAGGCGACAACAAACATATCTCATTATAAAGCTTCCAGTGACGGTCTAGTAGTTTAATAGTAGCGTTTTACCTGAAATAAAACGCATATTAAAATACTTACCTCACTGGAAGCTTTACTTTTATTTCTACCTGGTGATACTTAGCCAATGATCCAAAATCAGCGCTGTTTGCTTAAGGCAAACTAAAAATAGCGCGCGATCTGCAGGTGTCGCCACTGGACCGGAAGTTTATCAAATTAAAGTAGACAAATTTAGTTAAATTTAGTCAAATTAAGTCAAATTCGACGGAAATGGAGTCGCCTTCTCATTATAAAGCTTCCAGTAAGGTAAGTATTTTAATATGCGTTTTATTTCAGGTAAAACGCTATTATTATGAAAGTAGTTGCTGCATATTTTAGCTCCTTTATTGAGCAGAACATTGTTTCTTCTTACTCCTGTAATCCACAATTATCTAAATTCTAGTTTTACGGGAAATCTTTAAGTTTAATAAAAAATATTATTAATTTTTCAAGAAATATTAAACAAAATTAGTAAATTCTATGTAAGTAATATTAATAATGAATTTCCAAATTAATTTCGTTATTGTAATATGAATTTCCCTAGCACAATTTTGGCAACATCGAATTTTTATGTTATATTTTAATAACACGTAAAACGAATGAAATGGACTCTTATTTTACTTTGAAATAACAGTATCTATTCTAGAATAGTCACAAAAAGTGGTAAATTGAAAAACATCTAGCAAAAAACTAACAAATGTGATACTTACGAATGGAACGATAAACCGAGAATTTCCTTATCGCTATCAAGGACGTTAAAAAAAAGGCGGACGGAGTCTCTTCATACAATAACTAGAACCCCAGAGTAGGCTGACTTTGTACTATAGTATGCCGGAGACGTTGTCATGTTTGACAATTTTTAGAAAATACACGTAATTCGAGATGTCGTAGTATGTAATAAAAAGCTGTGGAAACAATAGTGTTTCACATAAAAAAAGCCAGGGGATCACTTTTCATAGGTAAGCAAGGAATATATCCAGCTTATTTCCGCAATTTTATTGTTTTCGTAAATGTTTTCCAAACAATTAATGTTGTCAGACAATTAACATTTTCATTTACCCTGAATTGGGCTAAATATTTTTTTACTATTAGGTATTGTTATGTTTTCGTTTTGTTTTTCTTGTTTAATTTTTGTTCTTATATCTTGTGTATGGTAGTGTTAGTCTCACAAATAAAGCTAATTTTATTTATTTTATTTTTTATTTTATATATCTCGACCAAGCGATAAAAAACTACTTTGTTTGAATTTCGCGCTACGGTAGTATTAAACCATTAAACCACGTTAAATACCTGTCTATAACCGTTCTGGATGGTAAATAACAGCAAATAAAAAAATGCAAGTCAATAGAACTTCAAAAATATGTATTCAAATTATTTAAAGAGATGGGTAATTTTTCTTATGTCTTGTAACCCTTTACACGCGCAGACATAAATACATTGTCACAATTTTAATGCTTCAACATTTTCTAGGCAACATTCCGTCCGCCTTTTTTTTAACGTCCTTGATCGCTATCACTTCTACAACCAAGAACACTCCACGGTACCATTTTGCAGTACTGGGTATATATCCTGCTTAAAAGCAAACACAAAATAAAACAGAAATAATGATAAAAAATTTCAAAATAGATTACAATTTATCTCGATGCGTCAATGAAATGTCAAAGTTATTTTAGCTCATTATGAGCCGAATCTGACACGCGATGAGGGACAAAAAATAGTGTTCTTTTTTTTTTTTCTCGGACATCTGGTATATATTTATCCCTTTTTTTGCTGAAGAGAGATAGATGAATCCAGCAGTCTATACTTTCCTCTATCTACAGTTATTTATCAAATCCTAACAACACAAATTATTAATATGCAACATAACGTCAAAAATATATTTCATTTATTAACTTATTTCGACCGTCTTAAAAAAAATTAATATTGTTCTAATACTCTTATACATCGTGAAATTATAATGGTTCTCGAGCCGAAGCATATGAATTTGGAATAACTTATAGCACCAATAAAAACGGGTAAAACAATTGTAACGTCAACTATAAAAGAGTTTTAATTTTAATATTTAATTTTTATTCCTTCGAGTTGGTAATAGTAATTAGTCTTTACACTCGTATGAATGGATTCTCCATAGCGCGGCGTGTATCAGCAGTTACGTAATAAGTTCTGCTACCTGCCGGCAGGCGGCGCGCGATGAACGTAAATACTAGATGGTTTCTGTTTTTCTTTCGTTGGTACTTTATACGATTAAACATGATTATTCTTATCACAAGAGATAATCAGATAGAGATAACAGAATTTTATGTATTTCAGGCATATTTAAAAGTCGCATCTATCTACGAAATAATTAACTTACTTACGGATTATGAAAAAACTTCTCTGTTTACTTGTTCTCCGTTCAATACACGTTTCACAAGCTATTGTTTTTAAATTTTTCAATGTACACATCTCTATCACTTTAATTATCAAATGTTGTCACTATTGCACTGCGTAGTTTCAACTTTGATCACGATTCTCAAACCGCAAGAAAAATTCCAGGGGAATTTAAGTCCGGGTTCCTGGGACAAACCTACATAAGCCATTACATAATACCGATAGCCGCCAGACCATGGTCGAAGAGCCGTTGGGTTGCAGACAATATGGTGCTTGTCGTGGGGACTTTCTATTCCATGTTGATGCATCTTGTAAATTGTAATTGGCAATAGCATACAACTGTACCATTGCTAAGTATTCCACGTTTGAGTATTCATAATGACGACTCATTTTCACGAAATAAACACAGAGTAAACATCACACACGGTTCAAACTTCCGACGTGCAACGAGACTGACTGACAGAGACGCGGGCCGGTGCGGCGGGGGCAGAGTCCAATGCTGCGATTGGCTAAGTCGCGCGTTCGCCATTTGCTAATTATTATGATTTACTTGTGCGTAATTTATGAATGTGTGGATAGTAAAATAATGTAGTACCTCCGATTTATTGCCCTTACTATGTTCTCACGTTTTCAAACGCTAGCGATATAACTATCGACTTTAATAAAAAAAATAGTTATTTTAATAAATTAATATTATACATAGGTTCTGTTATTGATATAGAACTCAAAATTTTCTTTTCGATGACGACTTTAATTTCACGCTGTATAATATAATAATAATAATAATCTTGGATCTTTAACTTTAGTTACTAGATTAGTTAAATGATTTCGTAATTGTTAAGTTAGAATTTTACATCTATACTAGAATCTAGATGTGTATTTAAAAAAAAGAAAATAAGTTGTCTGTGGTATAATGCGGATGACGTTTTTTTTTTAAGTTGTTACCAGTTTCACAATAATATAGTGTTAACATATCTTAATAGAATATCTTTTATTTTTATTGAAAGTTCTCTACAAAATTATTAACTCTAATAGGTTATGGGTCCAGACTGTCAATAAAAATTAAAAAGTGCAGTAGTAAACTCGGTATTAAATCAAGTCGGCATTTCTGGAAACGTGACCATACCGGCACATAACCTCAAAATGGATATCACTGGTAAAATGGATTTCTAACGTTTCGATGGAAATAATTTCCGTCAATGGAAATTTCAAATCAATTGTGCGTTACGAACAAAAGGTATCGATATTTCTATACCAAAGTCAGAAAAAAATGCTGAACAAAAATGACGGCATGGCGATGTTCATCATTACGTCAGCAATGGAGTTTCAACAGATTGCTTTGATTGAAAACTGCAAAAGTTCATCTCAAATCATGCAGAAGCTCGAATCCATATATGAGCAAAAATCTGATTTCAACAACAAAATGAATCCTAGTGACAGTATGGCTCAACATATTTCTAATGTAGAGAGCTTAGCTCAACAGCTGAAATACAGTGACGAACAAACAAGCGATGCTGCGATTATAACTAAAATAATCAGTACTCTACCATCTAAGTATCGCTCACTCCGACAAGTTTGGATGTCATTGGACACGAGTCAGCAAACCATCCATAATCTAACTGCTCGATTGATGGATGAGGAAGCCAGTTTGACAACTGAAGAACAGAATGCCCTTGCATCGGCCCATGAGAAACAGAACATAGATAAAAAGTCTAATAAATCAAACTCTGGAAGTGCACGCCACAGGTTTATCTGTTATAATTGTAACAAAAGAGGACATTTTGCGAGAGATTGCCGTGCTAAGAAATCTGGCAAAACCCAAGAGCAGAGCAACATGTTGGGATTTAATGTTGAGGAAATTGCAAATGTCAGTGAGGGCTCCGGAGATTATGTGTGGTTGTTAGACTGTGGTGCGTCTGTGCATATGACCTTACGCAAAGACTTTTTCTCAAGTTTATAAGAATATAAAGATAATAGTGTCAGGCAAGTGAAGTTAGGCAATCAACAGAACTTGAAAGTATATGGTATAGCAACAGTGAAAATTAAAAAGTGCACTAAGGGAGAGTGGGAGGAAAATATACTACGAGAAGTACTTTACGTGCCTGAGTTACGAAGAAACTTATTTTCTGAGGATGCTATAATAAAATTATGATTTGTAATAATCAAGAAAGACACCAGTGTTTTAATATACAAGGACAATAAAATAGTACTCAGCACTAACCAAAAATTTAATATTTTGTATGAAATGAACTTTAAATAAAACAGTCATCAGTGCTAATTGCAATACAGTACAAACGCCACAGAATATTTTAAAAGTGTGGCATGAAAGAAATGGACATTTAAATGTGAAAGAAATCATAAAAATGATTGAAAATGGATTGACTAAGTGTCAAGATTACAGTGATCAAAAGTTTGTATGTAAAAACCTGTATGTATGGAAAACAAAGTCGTTTTTCATTCTATTCTTCAGTGAGGGGTGAGTTGGCTCCTGGAGATCTGATCTACAATGATGTATGTGGATTAATGAGTCAAGTGTCGATCCAAGGTAGGCGATATTTTGTCCTTTTTAAAGATGCCGCTTCTAGTTATCTGTGTGTATACTTCATGAAGCATAGAAGCGAAATATTGGATCATTTTAAAATATATAATGCTATTGTGCAAAATAAATTTGGACATAATATACGAATACTACACACAGATAATGGGACAGAGTATGTCAATAATGAATTTAAAGAGTTTTTGAATAAAAATGGAATTATCCATGAGAGTACCGCTCCATATACGCCCCAACAAAATGGGCGTGCTGGAAGAGAGTTACGTACAATTGTTGAAAGTGCTCGTTCTACGTTACATGGTCGTAATATTCACCAACCACAAGGACCAGTACAGCTAGTATATAATAAATAAATGTGATAATGTACTATTGCACGGCATACATTGCATAATGTACTATGGAATTGTTGTGAATATGTAAAATGCAATATTACTAACATTCCGGCTGATGATGAATGAATGAAAAAACAAAATATTACTAATGTATACTCGAATAGAGAAAATATATACACATCGGCAAATCTTTGACCAATACAGATTTTTCAGCCATGTCATGTGACACTACTAATAGTCCCACAGAAGTAATTGTATTTACAGTGTTGAAATTATACGTGGAACCTAAGCAATAAAAGGGATAGAGAGTGATCTGAAATGAAGGATAAAGGGAGATGAATTAGGGAGATATCATACCATGGGAGAGGGGTTCTTCTACAAGGAGATTTAATCAGTCCCGCTGAGATTGTTTCGCCGGTTCTTCTCAGGTCTGGGTTAGGGTTGATCTATTCGAATAAACCATTGAACCAGGATGTACGACTTTAAAATCTATTCAAACAACAAAACCAACCTCAAAATTTTAATTTAATAGACAGCACAGAAATATTCACTATAAATATATGTATGGAATTCGAACTAAAGAAATGCAACGTTTTACACCTACCACCACAGAGGACAAGGTCATATTTGTTAAGTGGGGTAGAATTTCAACATGTACAACAGGACGAAAAATACAAATACCTAGGAATAATTGAATCCGGAAAAATAGACCACGCAGAAATAAGACAACAGATTACAAGAGTATCACAATTAAGTTAGAAATCTCGCCAATTCCCACCTTAATGCATGCAACTTTCTCAAAACAATCAATAGCTACGCAGTACCGGTTTTACTCTACATATTCGGAATAATCAACTACAAAACAGCAGATTTCAAGGCAATAGATGTTAGAACAAGAAAACTGTTAACAATAAATAAAGCGCACCAAAAAAAGCAGATATAGGGCGCTTATATCTACTTATAGATGAAGGCAGAAGAGACCTAACCAGTTTAGTGACTATACATAAAACACATAATAAGATATATATAATAAAAATCAATTGCTGTTCGTTAGAATCGCAAAAACTCGAGAACGGTTTCAAATTAATATCGATAGTGTGGACTTCTAGTCCAGCGAAGGTTTAAAAGGTAATTCGTCCTGTTGTTCAGAAATCAAATATAATTTTAAATTAGAATCTAGTTAGAGTAGTTAAACGTTTCTAACTACATATTAATTTTCCGGGCGTGAAAACTGTACTTAATTTGGGCAACGACCAGTCTGGCGCAGTGGTTCAGGCCTCGGATTAGTGGAGCATGTTACGCCAGGGGTCGCGGGTTCGAATCCCGCCTTGCTCATGGATATTTATCTATGTACCTATTGTATGTATTGCTATAATAAAAATCTTAAATACATAAAATTTCTTAAATTTAAAAAACATATTAAATATATTCCGTTGTCTAGTACCCGTAACATAAGCCTACGGTACTTAGCACGGGGCTAGGCTAACGTGGTGTGTAAGTAAGTACACAGATATTTTATATTATTATTATATTTTATTTTATGTTCTTGTCTATCAGATTACTTATATGTAAGTTGATAAATCTTAAGTTTTGTCACAAATTAAATTTCTGAACTCAGTCATAATATTTGACATTTGACAACAAACAATTATTATCACATCAATATTAAGGGCATTACATCGCTAAAACGCGAAAAAAGCCCTAGGTTCAAAGAAGTTTCTTGATGAATAAACATATATTTATAGTTTAAAAAAATATATGTTATATTTCAATTAATCATTAATAAATTGAATTGTTTACATTTTTTTTAATAGGCCCAATTTTTTTTAAATAATTGATGTAAATCGTAAATTTTTTGGATATATTGCATTTTCTCTCGATAACGGCTTAATATTCCGACATAATATTTATGTCAAAAAACTTGTGATTAGTTATTTAACAATCCGTATTGTTTATTATTTCTATTTCTTATCTTATTTTTAAATAAACATGAAAAATAAGAAATTTCACTATAACCCCACCAGAAGCACCCCCGTAATGGCCATTGATGACAATTGGGAGATGTCATTTCAAAGTCGCTGCGGCGCTCGTGGCGAGCGCCGCAGCGACGCGTTTTTTCTTCAAAATAAATTAGAAAAGCTTGCAAATTCTTATGTTTATGAATTGTTGTATATGTTTTATTTCTGGTTTTAATATCAATTAACATTTATATAACTTAAGTAACAATGTACGTTGTAAGCACATACTATATAGAGAAAATTGTCAGTCATTCCAAGATGGACGATCCAGAGAGATTTCCGCATCCTGTCCATAGAGGTGGATTCTCGTTAAGGAACTGTCTATACTAACACTCTCCCTCGTTATTAGCTCAAAGATTCAAGCGGGATGGAGCCTTTCCTATTCTGGTGCTTTTACGTACATCTGGTATGATGATCGGATCTGGATGTATGTGTGTGGAAGGAGCTATGTCTGGTTTCTCTTCCAGTTGTCCTGACTCATTTGGTTCAGAGCTTGAAGTCGGTTGTATAGTTTTCCTTCTTGAAGGACTGGTCTGTGCAGTTGTAACCTCTCTTTCTGGCGATTTAGGTGAGTCTATTTTTTCCTGGACGTCTCTCGGTTTCATCAGGTAAGTTTCGGGTATCTTATTGTTTCCCTTCACACCGATGGCTCTAATAATTTGATCGACATGTCTTTGGTGAACTCTTCCATCCACTTCCACCTCGTAATGTAATTTCCCCTTTCTATTTATTATTTTCCCAAATTTCCATTTTTCACTGTCATACATCCTTATTTGCACCTGATCTCCCTTATTAAATTCTTTGTTTATTAACTTCTCATCATTATTGTTATTTATTTTTTCTTCTCTTCTTTTGAATAAGTCAATCCTTGTTCTGTATATTCTCTTGTACATCATCATCATCTGTTAGGTGTTTTCCTATACATCATTAAAAATTTTTGCAATTTCTCTTGAACTGATCCTTCTTCATTCATCATTGTTTTAAGCTTATTTTTAATTGTTTGGATATACCTTTCTGCTTCGCCATTCGTGGATGGATGAAATGGAGCTGTAAATTTGGCTTGGATTTCATTTTCTTTTAAGAATTTCTGCATTTCTTCTGATCTAAATTGTCTTCCATTGTCAGAAACTTGTGTTATTGGTAACCCAAATGTAGTGTATAGCTTTTTTAGGATCTTAATAGTTGCTGAAGCTGTCATCGATGCAGTAGGTATAACCTCTAGCCATTTTGTGTAAGCATCCACTACTATGAGAAAGTAATGATTCATGAAAGGTCCCGCATAGTCGATGTGAATTCTACTCCATGGTTCTCTTGGATACTCCCAGCAGTGTACTGGAACTTTAGTAGGGTTATTCTTCATTAAACAGCATGGTCTGCAATGTCTTACCATATTTTCGATGTCTTTATCAATGTTATTCCACCACACATAGCTTCTAGCTAATGCTTTTTTTTACTATACCTGTATGTGCTGTATGAAGTTGTTCTAAAATTTTAGGTCTCAATTTCTTTGGTATGACAATCCTTATGCCGTAAAATATACAATTATTTTGTAATGAGTATTCATGTAGCCTGACTGTGTCTTCATTTCCTGATTGTATTTCTATGTATAGTTTTTGTAGTTCTGGGTCTTTAGCCGTAGCTTCTTTAATTTCCTGTAATGAAACTGGCATTTCCGAGATCTGGTTAAGGTAGAAAGCATCATCATCTGTAAGTGAATCATACTTCTCAGTTTTATTAGTATGCTGTAGTCTCGATAAGTAGTCTGCATTGGCATGTTCTGTCGTTCTTCTTAGTCTTATTTCATAATTAAATCCAGCTAAAAAATTTGCATAGTGTATGAGTCGTATTGCTGCTGTAGCGGGTGCTGCTTTCTCTGGGTGTAGAATTCTTGCTACGGGGTTGATTGTCTACAATAAGAATTATTTTCCTGCCATAGCAGTATTGGAAAAATTTTTTCAGTCCCCATATAAGTGCAGCGGCTTCCTTATCTAGCTGGGTATAGCTTTTCTCTGCTTTTGTAAGAGATCGGGAAGCAAATGCTATGGGACGTTCAGATTTATCTGGCATAGTGTGCGACAAAACAGCTCCGAATCCAGTTGGTGATGCATCAGTGGCTAATGTAAACGGTAAGTCCACCCGGAATGGTGTAAGTACTTTTTCTCCACAAATCTCCTTTTTCAATGCTCGAAATGCTACCTTGCATTCTGTAGACCATATAAATTTTGTATTCTTTTGTAGTAGTTTGTACAATGGATTTAATTTGGATGCTAAGTGAGGGATGAATTGTTGGTAATAATTTATCATTCCCAGAAAAGTTCGAAGTGTTGTTACATCTGTAGGTTGTGGGCTATATATTATGTCAAATATCTTCTCTTCTGTAGGGTGTAAACCTTGACTATCTATCGTATGTCCCAAGTATGTAATATGTTTTTGAAAAAATTGGCATTTTTTTCTGTTTAGATGTTTCCACATTCTTTTAATTTATCAAATACCTTTCTGATTCTCTGTAGTAACTGTATGTATGTCTGACCTTGTAGTGCTATGTCATCAAAAAAACATGCTGTTCCTTCAATCCCTTGAAGTGTTTGATCCATGTATCTTTGCCAAACATTTGGTGCTATCTTTACTCCAAACATTAGTCTTTTTACTTTGTATGTACCTTAGGATGTACTTATAGCTTGCATTTCTGCTGTTTCATCGCTAGTCTTCATGTGTAAGTATGCTTGATTTATATCCAATGTACAGAAATATTTTCCCTTACTCAGTTTTGCAAATATTTCTTCAACTCGGGGAATGGGATAGTTGTCATTTTCCAAATTTTTATTTAAGGTTGCTCTGTAGTCAGCACATAAGTGCACCTTTCCCGTTTGCTTCATCACTGGAACCACTGGTGTTCCCCACTGTGAATATGTAACTTTTTCTAATACTCCCTCCTTTTCTAATCTGTCGATTTCAGCTTCCACTTGGGGTTTTAGTGCAAATGGCACTGGCCGTGGCTTCAAAAACACTGGTAATGCACCTTCTTTTAATTTAAAGGATGCTTGGTAATCCTTTATTTCCCCAATTTTTTCTGAAAATAATGTATCATATTCTTTTAATAATTCTTGTAATGTATCAGTAAATTGACTTTCTGTAATGTCACTTTCCTGTTTCTGTATTGAATTTATGTCAAATTGTATGTTCAATTTCCTTATCCATTCTCGTCCCACTACTGGGTCAACATTTTTGTCAGTAACAAAAATTCTTCCACTAACTCCTGTATTTTTGTACTTAATTTGTAGATTACATGTTCCCAGTGGATTTATTATTTCACCAGTGTATGTTCTCAGCTTAACAGATGTACTCTTCAATTGCAGGTTATTAAAATTTGTTTTGTAATATTCAACAGATCATGCAGTGACTGCTGCACCAGTATCAAGCTCTAAGGTGTGTATTTTCTTGTTAATATATAATGTGATTTTGAACTTCTCGTCGGTCCTGTTATTCTTGCATAGAATGTTATATATCTCATATACTTCATCATCAGTGGACTGTTCCATCATTAATTCTAACTGTTTCTGTTCTCGGAAACATACCGATTGAAGATGTCCTTTCATGTGGCATCCCTTACAGTAAAGTTTATCCTTGACCTTACATTGCACTGCAGTGTGGTTCTTTTTTCCACAGCAGAAATATTTAATTTCTTTTCTCTGACCCTTTTTAGTATTGTTTCTGGGTTCTTTGTATGTATTGGTATCTTGTCTGTAAGTACTTTGCTTAGAAGTATTTTCACTCTTTTTCTTAATTGATATTTTGTTGATATTTGACGGAGCATCTGACCCCATTTCTTTGGTTTCAGCCTTTGAAGCTTCAATCGTCAAAGCGATTGTAATTAAATCATCAAATTTTGTCGAGGAGGCTTCCTGTAATAATCTTTCCTTTATTTCAGCGTTTCGCAGCCCTCGTATAAATTGAACTCGTAGATGGGTCTCGAACGTGCTGTGTTTGCAATGGTTACAAATAAAGTTACATTTCCCTCCTATTTCTTTTAATCCCGCTATATAATTTGCAATGCTTTCACACTCATTTTGCTATCTGAGACAAAATTTGTGTTGTTGGGCTACTTCACCAGGCTCTGGAGCTATGTGGTTTTTTAATAATTTTACCAGATCTTCATATGATTTTGATTCTGGAGAATCTGGTGCTGTTATATTGTTCAGCACTTGATAGTACTTGGGCCCAATACAGTTTAGGAAATTTGAGCTTTAACTGTAGCACTGGTGACCCCTTTCAGTGTAATGTAATTCTGCAACCTTTGCAGATATGTTGAAAAAGATTCATTGCTTTCATCGTACGACTGCAGCGTCATGCCGCTAAAGGCTTTATCTTTACTTCTTAATGCTTCCTGTAGTTGCACTTGTTGTAACTGCATCCCTCTCATTGTTTCCATCATTTGGGACAAAACTTGTCCCAACTGTTGTTCCATTTTGGTATTTTATGCGCGTTCGTAAATTTAGGAAAAAAAGGAAGGCGTGAAGCGGAACGATTCACAGGTAAGGGAGCCCTTGGAACTACAGGATAAAAGGATTGTATAGGAGCACGTGGGAATTTGCACAATGGTCGCGATGTATCGCTTCACTTTTTTTTTTTTCTTTTTAGATTTAATCTTCACAATCCTCGTCGCCAACTGTTGTATATGTTTTATTTCTGGTTTTAATATCAATTAACATTTATGTAACTTAAGTAACAATGTACGTTGTAAGCACATACTATATAGAGAAAATTGGCAGTCATTCCAAGATGGACGATCCAGAGAGATTTCCGCATCCTGTCCATAGAGGTGGATTCTCGTTAAGGAACTGTCTATACTAACATGAATGAAACAATATTTTAAATAATACCGA
>LUGF01051722.1:5222-18677 GCA_001625245.1 Calycopis cecrops | reverse complement strand
GATGAGTGCGAAAGCTTGCCCGTGTTCCCGCCGTAGGGTGCGAGGAGAAGGCACAGTAGTAAGAGTCCGGCATAACCCAGCTGCTCCCCCGGGCGGCTGGGTATCCATGAGGATTACCGACTTTAAAAAAAAGGGCTAAGCTCTGGACGGTGTAACGGAGTTACCGACCGTCGGCAAACCGTTAGAACAGGAAATAATAAAAATAATAATAATATTCTTTCATTTACAGACGATTGAAAAATTGTATATTTTTTTCATTTAACTATTAAACTCACAGAATAAATATTATTAACTGATAGATATTAAGTAAGTATTAGCTGTATAGTTTTTTAGAGTATGCACTATCTGTACTAAGATGAATCGATCGACATATTTGTTGGTTGTCAAATGTCAAATATTATGATGAGTTCAGAAATTTAATTTACGACAAAACTTACTATTTAACAAACTACATAAATTCAAGTACAATTTTCACCTCCTGATAATAATTAATATGTACTTAGTTAGAAAGAGATATTCTAATTTGTTATTTATTTTAAAATTATTTCAATTTTATATTTTGTTTGATTTCTGAATGACATGACGAACATCAAATGTTTGACAGGTTACACGTAAATAGTTTCTATGGGAAAACGTATAGTGTCACAAACATAATATCTGACCCGGTCGTGGCGGCTCTCTTCTGACAAGAGTGACAAGTCTTGTCTAATTAAGTATTGCCATTAAATGATATATTCCCATTTTTAGGGTAAAAATAATGTCCGATGCAGGAAGTAATTGAAATTATGCCATCACTACACTAAAATCATGACAACTATTATTTTATTAGCTGTTATTTAGAAATAAAAGAATGTAGTATTATATTTTAATGTTGTAATTATGGTCGTGAAAAAATCAAATTTACAAACAATCAACAATTTTACTTTATTAATTTATTAATGGAGCTTGGAGACGTTTCTCTTCTTGCGTAAAAGAAAAGACTTTAAAAATATGTTTCTCCCATCCCTTTAGGGTAAACGAGTTTTGTGCGTCTCTCCACTAATAAAACTGACAACAGATTGTCATTTCAAAATGACGGCTTTAGTTCCAGTCTTGGCCACCGGGTCAGATAAGTTTGTGGCACTGTAATTGTTGTTTTCAGTATTTTCCTAGCATTTTTTCATATTTATTATTCAAAACATAAATCACCCAAATCCGTTTAGCCGTTCTCGAGTTTTAGTGGGTCTAACGAACAGCAATTTATTTTTATAGAACTAATAATGATAGAAGAAAAAGATACTGTGGTGTTAATTATTAATTATATGGAACAACTAATATTCTATTAAATAAAACAATTTATTTATGTTTTACTAATAATTCCATTTATTTTATAAGTCTTTAAGTAAGGCACTAGTTTTCATGAGATTAGTTCAGACATAGTTACTATAAAAATATAAATAAAGAAAACAACAAAAAACAACCTTTTCTTCTTTGGCATACCGTAATCATAATAGTAGAAGTATTTGGAAAAAAACAAAAACATACATTTTGAAAAAAAAAATAAAAAAAAATTGATGTGCATGTTGTTATTGCCGTGTTACATTTTGTGGTGGTGGTAGGGGGAGGGGGCGTGCCTCTGTGATCCCCAAGGCTATGCCGGACAGGGTTACCCTAACCGGACACGCTTGGTGGGAGAGGCCAGACAAAGAGCAGCTCAGCTGGTGAATCCTCCACCCGTCCCTCTGAATCAGCAGATGGTGGCGCGGAATGGGACAACTGGTGGTGGTCTTCCTGGTCCAAGGACATAGTGGTAGTGGCGTGCTCCTTTGGAGTACTAGGGCCAGGGGTCAGGATGGGAACCTAACCTGATAGCACGGTTCCGATTTGATGTTGGGATCTGTTCAAAGACAGCCGAACAGTCCCCATTAGGAGGAAAAATTTGACCTATTCACCGAGACCAACCTGTTGCTGGAGGGATCGTGTTCCTCGTAGATCCAGGACCCATCAAACAAAGCAGTTTAAGGCACCCGCACGGGTTTAGTCGGTAGGGGCAACCCAATTGCTGAGCCCGACACTGTACATGGTTGAGCCGCCCGGGTTCCCGGGTAGCGTACGTAAAGGTATTCCCCTGCGTTACGAAAGAAAAAAAAATGTACTGTCGTCTTCCTCCTCAAATAACAATCGCGTTATGCGCTCATTTGACAGTATTCGTCTTGAACTCATGATAAAAACTGCTAGAAAGGAAAATCTTAGTAGCAAAAAATATACACAAACCCTAACCATTCGTCAAAACGACGAGCATTGTTGTAATATCTCGTAAAATAGTTTACTTACCCGCCGGACCCGGGTGCTTCCGGGAAGAGGTCGGCGAGCATTGAGTTGACGAGCAACATTGCTGTTCTACTTGCGTGTCCGGCCGATCGGCTCGCATACCCTTGAAATGTCCCGCATCAAAATTGACGCTCGCCCGTTTTAGTTGAAAAAATATATATATCTAAATAACTAGTACAGCTATAATTAAGTAAAAAATACGTACACAAAGCTGAAAGTATAAGTAATAAAACTACGTAAAGATAAAATATATTAAAATTGTTCTAGTATATTTTTAAAAAGATTTTTTTTAGTGTTAACATTACGGTAAAAATAATTTAAATTTCAATTTTAACACATCGATATTTAAAATATATTAATCTAATCGCTATCGTTTATTTAAAATACAAAATAATAGCCAATTTCAGTAATTTATTATTAAATAATACTATGCCTAAATGATAATATTTAAACTAGTACTTACATTAAAAAAATACAAGATAACTTATTCACTTGCTCAGAATACGTAGGAATTGAATGGCCTTTATTTATATTTTGAATATGGCGGCAGGAAATGTTATTGTAAACAATAGACAAGCTAACTAGTACAAATAATAAAAAACCATACTGGCTAAAGGATTTTTCACATCAACACAGATAAAAAATTGTTTTATTAAATGTATTATTAAAAAAATCCGTTTTCGGATTTGGACATTTCAAGCCACCTTTTTTTGACCCGTTTTCGGGTTCGGACACGCAAGTTACGCACGCGCAGAAAAGAGTCAATGAATCTTTTGTCACGTACTCGTCGAATCGCCGAAGGTTAAGGGTCTAGGGTTAAATATTATAAATAAAGTTATAAGTTTTCTTGACTTAATACTTGGACACTTTAACAATTCACACTTTAGTAGTAGAGAAAATAAACTTTTTCTTATTTATAATAAAAATTTAGTTTACTTACTTGAACACATAATTTCATTAACATTTTATGTAAAACAACGAATAATATGATTCGTATATTATGTATTTTATTATAACAATAACACGCTTCATGAACTATGATTGAAAATTTATGTTCTTAGTTATACGTTTACGATCACTTTTAATTGTGAAATAGGAAATGAAGTTATTTTAGAATATTCTTTATAGCACAGCGTGAACGAAACTGCACTTATAAAATTTTTTAAATGGAAAAAAAATATTTGAATATCCGAATAGGGAATTTATTTGCTGTTTCTAAAATAAAATATAATGAAAATAATTTATGTACCGGACGATGGCCGAGATTTATGGATTCTCATTTTTTAAATTACACTTTACTTATAATTCAATGAGTTTTTTTAAATCCTTTTTGTCTTATCAGAAAAAATTGAGTAAAATATCTTACATCTAATTGAAAGGACGCAAATAATCATTTACGTCTTTTCAATCTAGTGTGTTTGTTTATGTACTAATTTATTAATTTGATACAATAAAGGGTATTTACTCATATGGAATTGAACAGGTTTAAATAGGTTGTTCTTCTTTTTAACCTACATAAGCATGTCTCCATCAGTTAAGAAAGAAAAATTCAAGAGAATAACCAATAATATTTTTTTTTACCTTTAAGTACCGACGTTTGGTCTCACAGACACCCTGAGAGTTCGAAAAGTCTAGTTACAAGTGTTAGTGAACGCGTGTCCTCCTGCGCTTCGCTGTACCCCTTCGGGAAGTATCTCAGGAGCGTTTGTGGAGAGTGGCAAGCCTGCGCGTGTGATTCCTGTAAGTTTTGACATTTTTATAAGATCATGAGTGGTCAGACCACACGTCGGTACTTATGTGACGTTTTTAGACTAGACTTTTTTAAACTATATCATTTTTCTTTTGTATTTTCACTCTATTAGCACACAATGGAACTGGAGTGACTCAAACTGACGACCTTGATCTGATGTAAGCGTTGTCGGACATCCGAATCGTGCAATCCAGTGTTCGTACACGACTTGTGCGACGATATAAGTTGTTATTTCGGCGGTAGGTATTGATTCGGGCCATCTTGTGAATCTGTCGATCATGATTACTAGGTAGCGATGTCCTTTTGCTGTTGTAAGTAGTGGTCCGACCAGATTCATGTGGATGTGACAGAACCGGTCGCTCGGCGGGAAATTTGAAATGGGACTTGACGTTTGACGATTTATTTTGCTACGTTGACAATGTAAGCACTGTTTAGCCCACATCGGTGTTCATTGACGGCCCGAAAAATTTGGTAGGCATCATTTTTCGTGTTGCGCGCACACCGGGGTGAATGGAGTTGTGCACGGAATCCAATGCGGATATTCGGTACAACGTAGGTAGATAAGGGCGTATGTGTTGAGTAGACGTTTCGCAGTATAGTTTGAGCTTTTTCTTCGTAGTTAAGTGAAGATGGACAGGTGATTGATTCGATGCGGCTGAGTGCGTCGGCAACAGGGTTATTCTTACGACTGATGTGACGAATGTCGGTGGTAAATTCGCTGATAAATAGTAGTTGGCGGGTTCTTCTCGGTGGTGATTATAGCGTTGTGTATGTGTGTGTGTGTGTGTGTATAGGATGGGCGAGTAAAGTTGCGTTTTTTATGCTTTCTTTACACGCGTTATATGCTGTGTTAGCATCATCCGTTCAGTTGATTCTTGTCCTGTCTTTTTTCTTCGTATCATTCAAATTGATTAAGTGGCGCTTGAATAAATGCGGCGTTCGGAATGTTTTCGCAGTAAAAGTTTAACATACCGAGAAAGCGGCAAAGTTTTTCGATTGTGCTTGGTTACGGATAGTCGGATATTGCTTGAATCTTTTCTGTTAGTGGTTTGATATTGTGTTTTGATACGATATAGCCCAAAAACTTCACTTCTAATAGTGATGCTGTATCCTTCGAGTTGTAGGACAATGCATAGGTGCTCGCGGTGCTCGTCTCCGTTGGAATATGCGATTAAGAGATCGTCAACGAAGGGAAAGACGAATTCGAGTCCTCTGAGTACTTGGTAAATAAAACATTGGAATGTTTGACCTGCATTCTTAAGTCCGAGACACATTTGCGGGAATTCAAACAGACCAAACGGTGTTATGATGGCTGTCTTCTTGATATCGGCTTCGTGGACGTTGAGTTGTTGATATGCGAGATTCAAATCAAACATACTGAAGATTTCTTTGCCGGCGAGTTGGTAGGTGAAGTCCTTGATGCGTGTCTGACGTGGTCACGGAGTTAAGTTGGCGGTAGTCACCACAGACGCGAAGATCTCCATTTTTCTTCGATACTACATGGAGTGGGCATGACCACGAGCGTGTGCTTGGGGCTTAATTTCATTGCAATCAGGTGTGTGGTGGCGAGATATTCGTTGAGTATGTCATGGTATGACTGTTGAATGTCGATGCTGCGTATTGTAGGTATGTTGGTAGCTCGATCGGTTGATTTTGACGATAAGTTGGTTACTCCGTCTATAAGTCTTCTGTTTTTGATGTTGACGATCAGCTGGTGATGTTTGAGGAAGTCGGCTCTGATTATTGGTTCGTCAACTTTTGCGATGATAAAGTTCCACTTTAAAGCGCGTCGTATGCCGAGGTCAAGTTCGAGATGCTTTTCACCGTAGGTTGGAATGATTGTGTTGTTAGCGGCATAGAGTTGAAAATTGAGTGGCTTCGCCGTTTGTCTTTTTTTAGGAGGCATGACTGATATGTTGTCGCCTGTGTCGATAAGAAAATGTAAGCCGTTCCTCTTGTCGGTAACGAATAGGCGGAATGAGTGCTCTGGGTCGTCCGCCACAGACAACGTGTTTCATAGTTTTCCGGCTTATGGAATTATTGATTGAAGGAGCACGGTGCGGTGCAGCGCCTTGCTTCGGGTCCAAAACGTCTGTGGTAGTAACAGTGAGCTTATAAAGACGGTGATCTATTTCGTGAGTTGTCGTAACGGTTATTACGGGATGATGAGCGGTGACGAGGATAGAACGGGCGTTGGCGCTGGTACTGATGAGCAGATAGAGTTTTCAAAGTGGCGATTCAAAAGACAGCTTCCCAAGTTCCTCGACGAGCTGAGTGGCGTCAGTAGAAGGTAGTGGTTGACTGTTGACAGCTGCTATCTGTGGTCCGTTCTGTGTCTCCATCATCTTGTCGGCGAAGAGAGCGAGTTCATCTAACGCTGTCTGCGTCTTGAAAGTTTCGCTCACCGCAAACACAGAACGTACTTGCGGCGGTAGATGGTTTGTCCACATTAATCTTAGAGTGGAATCTGAAACCTTGTCTCGCGCCAGGCCTCTCATTTAACGGAGGAGTTGGGAGGGTTTCTGATCGCCGAATTCCACTTCGGAGAGCAGTTTCTGTAATTGGAGATTATCCGACTCTTCGTAGGCAGTGATGAGGCGTTCTTTCAGTTTACTATACATATCAGTTTTAGGCGGATTATACAGTAGATCCGTGATTGGTTCGAGGTCCGTTTTATCGAGTTGAGCGATGACCATCTGCGCCAGTTGTGATTTCCTCTTCTTTAGCTCCCTGCTTCAAAGCTAACAAACCATAGGCGAGGCTTGTCTCGCCAAAATGGTAGAATACGCAGAGACATGGAGATACTGGCGACTTTGCTTTTCGTTTGCACTTCCATATTTGAATTTTTTTTTTCAGTATTTCTTATTCTTCGAGGCTTGTGTTCTTCAGGGGTCACCACTTTAGGAGATGACTTGTGATGGATTACTCTTAGAGTAGAATTGGGCAGCTGTCGTCTTGTAGCAAAATGATACCCCTGAGTAGGTTGCAGAATATTTTATTGCAGAATAACTTATTTACAAAATGGCCTGCTTATATACAAAAAATATTGCTAAGACAAAATGAGATAAGACATGCATAATGGAGAATGTTACCTATTTTTGATAAATAGCTCTCCATATTCTTTGTCAAAAACAAAAATTACTAGTGAAAAAATTATTTCGATACCTCAATTAGTTTCCGATTTATAAGTAAAACAAGTTGTACCGCGCGACGCGGGCTGCCCGTGAAGTGTGACGTCACACTACAACGCGGCGTTCAGGGCTCTCGCAGTAGCGCGTCCATAATACTTACTTCTTACGATGATATCTCATAAACTATTCATCTGATTAATATAGTGTGAAGGGCAATTTTAATCTGCATTAAATGCCTAAGCTAACTAACATATTCATTTGGATTAGGATTAATACTGAACTAAAGAAATACGGCGTTAAGTATTGAAGAGGTCGCCAAAAATCTCGCCAACTGGGAGCTTTCCACGCAAACGCCGCGTAAACTAGCAAAGATATAGTTGACAAATGTACTAGCGAATACAAAATATGTAAAAATGCTACAAAAAAGTTCAACATAACATATCTCTATCTCTTATTGTTTACTTACAATAGTCAATTTTATGCTCAAATTTTTAATTAAAAAATTACGTTATTTTCAAAGCAATTTTCTTTAGTTCAGTATTAATCCTTATCCAAATGAATATGTTACTTAGCTTAGGCATTTAATGCAGATTAAAATTGCCCTTTACACTATATCAATCAGATGAATAGTTTATGAGATATCATCGTAAGAAGTAAGTATTATGGACGCGCGACTACGAGAGCCCTGAACGCGTTGTAGTGTGACGTCACAGGCGGTCCGTGACCGTAAGCGGAACTCAATATTTTTCGAAAGTTTGAATGCCTGTAAAATCAAAACTACTAGGAATTTTTGAATGAAACAAAAAGTAGTATATTTATTTACTTGCGGGCCTTACTGGGACAAATTTTCAAGCGATTTGGCATACCTAGTAACATTCTCCATTATTAATGTACACAAATAAGATAGAAACAGTTTTAATTATTATTATGTAAAACGCGCGCGAAACACGAGAGGTGCAGGGAGAAGTACCCCGGTCAGACCCCGCGGGAATGTATCACGCGTAGGGTCTCCTCTTTTTACTCCGTTCCAGCTGTCATTGCGCCATGACGTATCAGCCCGCCGCGCAGCCGTTGTTGTTGTTGAATGACGACGTAATATGTTTCATGTACCAGAATGAAGATCGAAGATGTTCCGTGTTCCAGATTGAATATAGAAGATATTCTACGTATATTAAAGATTCTTTTCAGGACCGCTTCTTGTTTCACGACGTCGCTAAAACAGTTCTTTTCAGAACTTGTGGCATGACTTGTGGTAATCTTTTTGGTAATCTTCTTAGTCATCTCTTTTGTAATCTTATTGGTTATCTTCTTTGTAATCTTGGTGTAAAAGTGAAAGTGATATTTTGGTGGTAATGGTTCTGGTAATGTACTTCGGCTCGATGGAGTTTTCATTTGCTAGTAAGTATATCTTCAGGTGGCATTTAAGCAGGAATTTGGCGCGTAGATATTTAGCGTAAGTTTTGAAGTGCTTCTATATTATGTAGATAGGTAGGTAGCTACAGGCTGTACAATCCTGTCAACAACATCAAATGGCTTGTTACTTGACTTAAAAAGGACCTTCAGCCGGCTTTCCAGGATGTATCTATAGATTTTTGGTATAATAATTGTTCGCGTCGACTAAGGCAATAATTTTTGTCCCGCACTTAGCAGGTTTGTACGGTATTTACTGGCGAAACTTACATCTTCCACTGAAAGCTTAGTGCATTTCGTCAATTACTATACAATCGCTTGGTGTATAGGTTCTCTTACAGTTTTCTACTAAAGCGTCAAAGAGTTATCTAATTGCAGTCAAATTGTCTAGTTGCGTTTTTTCCTGACGGGTAGTAACATCATCAAAGGTAGGACTTTGAATAAAATAAAATCTGTGTAAAGACATTACAAACCGAAAAATATCCATGCCGGTGCCCATAAATGACTTAAATTTTGTCTGCCCGATCGGTAAAGACCAGCAGTCTGCCCGATCGGTAAAGACCAGCAAGATAAGGAAGGCATATGAAAGCTTTCAATTCCACCATAGTGTATTCTTTTTTATGGGTGTACTTAAATAAATTACTGCACGAGGCTATTTTAGGTCTAATGGGGGCATTTGTATGCATAAGTATAATTTGCAGCATATCCTCAGTAATGAAAAGATTCCAACATTTCACTTCAAACATCGCTGATTTTTCTTCTAGCACTATACTTGGCAATTGATGGATTATATTATTTTCATCACATCTATTCGAAAAGGGGTAGTTTGATCCCCGTAAACAGGGAGCAAAATAGCTCTTTGATCCCTAGGGACGAAAAGTGATTTGAATTTGGAACGTGGATAAAATCGTGTGTCAAAGCCCTAATGACCAGATAAGAAATTAACTACTATCCGGCCACACGGGTGTCATGGAGTCATGACGTCAAAGTGACCTTGATGTCATGAGGCCATGACACCCGTGTAGCCACACCATTTCGAACATTGTATGAACAAATCGCTGGCTTTATGGCAAAATAATGTCTTCGTTGGTGAAATTAAAAAAAACGCGGGAAATGATTTTTTTTATGGTATAGGGGGACAAACGAGCAGTCGGAGCCATCGTCATGACTACCGACGCCCATAGACATCTGCATAGAAGACAGCCTCTACACAAATGCGCTGCCCTCCTTTCTCCTCCCACCTCCATGGGCCACCGGCTACTTACACGCCGCACGAAACGAGATAGCACAGCTGTCACTTTACGCCAGTCTCGTTTAAGCGAAAGGTACCTCCTCGGTCGTGCCGGCCCAATTCGGCTGCACGCAAGCATGCAGTGTGGCACGACCTCTTACTAAAATGATTAGTTGCAGTACTCATTTTCTCATAGAGGGCGATGAAAAGTAGAGTGTTCTCCTCGGGAGCAACACTATTTTTGAAGCTCGAGTACTTTGAATCCCTCGCTGTGCTCAGGATTCAAAAAACACTCTCGCCTGAAAAACAGTATTTTGCTCCCTAGGTTAACAATCTACTATTTCCATTCTGGTTCTGACATTTTGTCGAAAAGGTTCCTTATACCAAATCGTACTTTCTTTGCCACGATAAAATCTCGAAGAACACTCACAGTTTGTATTTGATGGACTAGAAGATCCAGATTTAGGCCGTCCCTCCAACTCTGGCAGACGTTTTCTATCCACCAGCGTAGATAACGGAATATTATAACCATCAGACTCAGAGATTTCGTGCTCTGTGTCGCTAGGATGACTACGCTCACTCAAATTATCTTCTACTTCATACTCCTGGTCTGAAAACACAGAATGAGAGTCAGACTATTCTAAAACTGACAGTATTCGCCATATTTCTTTCTCTTCAAGGTTCATTTTTCTTAAGTACTTACAAAAAACAAATAAGATACCCTTTACTGTATTATAGCAACATATATTATAAACAACAACAAAAACACAAAAAGATTACCACAAGTCATGACATTCATGTTCGATGGCCTGGAATGGACCCGAGGCTTCATAGTTGAGCCATTTCTTAATATTTCTGGTCTCCTCCAAGGTCCTTTCCAGGTCCTCCCTCTTTTGTTTTTGCTGCTCCAGCATCTCCTGGCGTATCGCAGCCATCTCCTTCACGTACGCTCTCTCAGATTGGAGCAGCTCCTGGGCAAGCTCCTCTTTCGTTTTTGTTCGAGATTGCATCTGTGTCGGGATCTCGAGTCAGAGAGGGCCAGTGCAGTCTCGAAGAGTGACTGCGGGCATGAGGCGGTAGTGGCTTTCAAGTCGCTGCGCATATGCCGGGTCTCCTCGAGTGCCAGCTTGCCTTTCTGGAGCTGGTCGTTGGCGTGCCCGACCGGACTCGCCCATCGCGACCCCTGAGCCTCATATGTGGATGGGCAGCATGCTCTTCCTTCCAGCTGCACTTTCTTCAGAGCAGATGGACGTGTCGGACGGAACCGAGAGACCGTCGTCCATGTCGCTCAATGCCCGCAAGTCGCTGTCAGCTAGGAGGGGGTCCAGGTCCAGCAGAGTACGGGATATTAGTCATGAATAAGTCAGCCTCGCCTTCTGAAAAGGTGATCTGGCGTGCTGATCTCGTTATTGCGACCTCTTGTAGGGATCTGGTGGATTTCGTGAACTTCCCCCCTGGGCTCTTCGGGTTCAGCTTCCTACTCGCTTTCGGGGGGCTTTTTTGGGTGGACGATTTCTGGCTCCTAGGAGCCTTGGGCCACTGGAGCGTCGATGAGCCTACCTTCGACGATTCGCTCCCTACCGGCTTCTTGGAGGGGTTTGCAGAAACTTTCTCGGGATTTATGGTGGGGTTAGGTGTATCTTTCCCGGTGAAAGGCGCGCGACCCTTCCAGAACCAGGACTAGTGTGTAGCCCTCGACGCACCCTTACGATTGATGCCAAGCTCGGTATAGCTATCTGGTACCGTTTCCAAGTTATGCGTGCTATAAGATCCAGGCCAGAACTCCCAGAATGGCTGCCAAAAGTTAGAATTTGGAATTTCTCTGACTGCATTTGGCCTAGAAATCTCGAGTTTGGGCTCGTTTAGTGGGGTGTTTTGACAGCTATTGGTGGTGGTGGTATTTCAGCAGAAAAAAACCGAGGTTGGATTTCCTCTGTTTTGGAGGCGTACTAGGGTGGTCTGTGTCCTGAAGATGTGACAGGCAAAAATCCCAGGGTCGTAACTAGTCCCGTTCCCGAGTTATGTCGGTTTGAGTTAAAACAAGATGGCCGCCAATACTTGTTCCGCTTGTATCTCCCGACTTATTGGGCCTACTGGCTCGTGCGACGGCTTCCCTGTATGGAAATGAAGTTTTCCAGCTAATGACGTCACTTCCGGGCGTCGGGGTTTTCCGCTCCGAAAATGATCTAGAAATGTGCGGGGGGAGGTGCTGACGCGTTTCGTGTGTCGCGCTTGGTGGTACGACGTCGGGTTTGGGAGATATACGCCTTTTTCTGTTTTCAAGATGGCGCCCAAAATGGTCACCGAAATTAAAAACGTTGATAGCTCCGTTGTTTCTTGGCGGACCTGGGCCTGCGACCCCTCGTTGGATGCAGCGTCGTGTTGCGCGTCTCCTGGTGATATTATTTATCCACGTGCTCTTTATTTTTTGGAATATATCCCGGGGAAAACAGGTTTTTCCCCGGCATTTCCTTCAAATTTTTCCTTTTTTGAAAAAAATTTTTAAGGTCTATTGTGCTATTGCTAGTTGTAAGGTGCAGGATGATCAGGAGCTGTACAATGTAAGGCGACAAGCCACAAAGCACTTAAACCTAGAAATCTGGTTTTCCAGCCTTAAATTCTTAAAAGTTTATGTAGCTGCTGCTGATTTTAGATGGGTCCTGTAGGGTATCATTATAGGTACAACTGTCACAGGAGAACCTACGCGACTTCACTACCTACAAAGTTATCTCGCTAATTATTTGTCTTTAAATTTTTCTTTTAGCGGATTCCTCCAGTTATCGCGTATACCGCAGCTGATTCCCTAGGCAGAATCGGGCGCAAACGACCAGAACTGGTGGTTTCACGAACAAAGAAAACTTGTTTTTCTTAATAACTTCGTGAGTTTTCACACGATTTTCACGATTTTTGTCGCTAACACTAAAGCACTGACTAAAATACACTATATTTATACTGCGGATCACTGTTCTGAGTGGTGCGACCTTACGACTGGGGTACCTCAAGGGGGTGTCTTGTCGCCATTACTCTTTGCGGTATTCATTAACGAGATCACGAAAACGTTGTCCTCTGCATATCATTTATATGCAGATAACCTACAGCTCTATAAGCACACTACCGTTAATGATATCGCAGGAGCTATTGACGAAGTAAATTGGGATTTGCAGCGCTTGAAGGAGTGGGCTGATATGTATGGTCTACTTATTAATCCTAAAAAGTCCCAGGTACTACTCATTGGCGGCAGACAACTACGTAGCAAAATAGATTTTACATCTCTCAATAAAATATTATATAACGGCAATATTATTGAGTTTAGTAGTAGTGCTAAGAATTTAGGTCTATTTATGGACTCTAATTTATCCTGGTCTGTGCACGTCAATGAAATCAGTAAGAGGATGCACTATTCCCTACACTCACTAAAAAGACTTCAGCATTTTCTTCCTCTAACTACTAAAATTTATAATTCTGCTGATACTGAATTTGTATGTTATATTTAAGGCGCGGTGTTCCCTAGTCAATGTCGATTTCGAGGGGTGAAACTGTCGGGGTGCGAGGGGCACCGCCCGCTGCGGGAACGAACGGTGCGCCCCGCGCCCCGCGCCTTTTGTACAAACTTGTATAAGAGG
>LUGF01051701.1:172324-184361 GCA_001625245.1 Calycopis cecrops | reverse complement strand
GACGGGCAGGCATTTTTTTTGTAGTTTGTAGCACATGAACTACAAAATGATGTACCTACAAATTATATTCGATCACAGAGGGACGCAAGCCACGATAAGGTAGCGACATCTTCGAGATCTCCGTTTAGTCCCCCTAACAAAAAGAAATAAAGAGGAATTTATACATTTTATATGTATAAAATTAGCTTAGTAAAAACTGTTATGGCATAAAAAAGCAAACACATCTAGCGAGAATCCACTAGTTAGAAAAAGGTAACACTTTTATATTCTATATATTCTTTTTATTTGAAGACAAATTATACTGATCACGTCAAATTACCCTCGTATTAACAAGCAACATGAGGAAATTCCTTTGAGTTCGTCGCGAAAAAAAAATCAAGTGGGTTGCGGCGGATTTAATCCCAATGGAGCGCCCTAACTTTACTGTCATTATTTTTGCGGGATGAATAACTTAATAATATCTTACCGCTATTAAATATAGTAATAAGTAAAACAACTACTGTTAGCAAAGTTTATAGTACATAGATCAAATCAATTCAATGTTTTGATTGAATTTGATTATTGAGCCCTCTGAATTTGTATAATGTTGAAAAAGTTGACTGTACTGTCTGCGCCAAATAAATTGTGTCACATGCAGCAATCGTGTACAGGGATCACGTACTGAGCCTCCCGGTGAAAGGTATATTGCAATCAATTATAATTCTTCAATTCTGTACTGAAATGCAAAGGAAAAAGATTTGATAAAAAGTTATGCGCGAGCCTGCCGCAACTATTGCTTATAATTCTTTATTGTTTTGACCTTTCTCTTTGTATTAGTTTACTTCTCTTATGTATATAAAAATAAACCAAATACAATATTTACTTTAAACAATATGATTTTTTAACGTAAATAATGTTTTTGGTTTCTGCTTCGGTACTTAATTGTCAGAGAACTTCACCAACTTCGGCAACAACTTTTCCTCTTTTTTTTAAATACAGTATAGGATGGGGGGCAAACGAGTAGTCGGAGCTATTTTGATGACTACCGACGTCCATAGCCATCCCCATGGAGTAGTCTTGTAAGCGAGTGGTTCCTTCCGGGTCCTGCCAACCTAATTCGACTACATGCACGCATGTATGTACCACTACCTCTTCCTACTCTGCAACCAGATTAGATCTCAATTTAAGTATTGTACCCGGTACCGACGTTTTAGAGACCTAAAAGCGGAGGCTAAAGTTTAAGCCGTTATCATTTATTCGTGAAGTAAAGTTTAGAATATATTTAGATAATATTGAATAATTATGATAACCAATGATATCCTTAATAATAATAAAATGTCTGTAAATAAACCCAATAGGAAAGAGGGTAGCCAGGAAAAGTCCTGTTGCAAAGCACCATGGAAGTATCAATAAATAAACAGAAATCTGATATGGAAGAGCAATTCGTCCGGAGGACACATACATATAAGGATATCTAACGATCGTCAAGAGTGGAGTGCTAAGGGATCAAACACAAAAGGACTCCAAAGCTATCCCATTTCAATAGACAAACTCCTTTTCGCATTTTATTAGTTTGTAAAGTTGTAAAGTTATCACACTATATATTTTTGTTAGTATATATTATATTAAACAATCTATTTTTTTATGGTACAGGGGGGCAAACGAGCAGTAGGAGCCATTTTCATGACTACCGACGCCCATAGGCATCCGCATAGAAGCTATAAAGATGCGCTGCCCTCCTTTCTCCGTCCACCTATATGGGCCACCGGCTACTAACACACCGCACGAAATCCGACAAGACAGCTGTTACTTTACGCCGGTCTCATGTAAGCGAGAGGTACCTCCCATGAAAGCGTTAAAAATATTTCACTCCACCACCATCACCACCTCACCCCCGAGCAACAATGTATCTGTCACAAACCGAAGGCTCCTTAGAACATTAATGGTCGAACGTCTGCCTCGGAACCCATGTAATAACTCTATAAGTCGTTCTTAAGCCATGTCGGAATTCTGAAGAAGACGAAATGCAAAAATCCTTTCGATGCTTATGCATACCGTTTTTAGGGTTCCGTAGCCAAATGGAAAAAACGAAACCATTATAGATTCTTGATGTCTGTCTGTCCATCCGTCCGTCCGTATGTCACGTTGTTGTGCGTATGGCCTACATAGTTGAAACTTTGTAGGTTGATGTATTCTGTTAATCGCTATTTGAAATCACACTTTATTTTTTTAATTAATTTATTTTTGTTATTTATAATTATTATAAATAAATATGAAATAATTTTTTTTTGGAATAAAAATATATTTTTTTTATTTTTATATCTCCATACAATGAACTAAATCTTAATATTTTTTTATCCAACGTATGTGATGTGGATGGTTGTCTATATATTATAGGTCTTTAAAAATTACATTAAGGTTATCAAAATTATTTTTCGTCAAAATCAAATGTTTCGAAGACAACATTAGAGAATTCGAGAAGAAACATTCCGTTGGTATGGAACCCTCGGTGCGCGATTCTGACTCTCACTTGACCGGCTTTTAATTAAGTAGCGTATGAGATCACCATAGCTGCCACAATGAAAACATTTACGTTTCTTAATACTTTATAACTTCTGTTTATAATCGAATAATGCTATTAGAATAAGCACTTAATAAAATATTTATTTTAAATACATAGTTGAAATGCTTAAATCTTTCATAGTCAAATAATTATTATTATATACGTAAAAGCTAATAATATAAGGCAAAGAATTATAAAAAAGCTTTCATTTTTTATTATGTGGCAATTATTTGTACAACGGTACTCCGGCTACAATTCCACTTTCAATACCACAATGATCTTCGCCGCGAACCATCTTAAAGAATCCCTTGTCACCCCAGTCCGGGTTCCACGAGTTTGTAATGAGCCAGTACTTATGACTATTCTCCACGCCCCACCCCATAATTTTAATTGCATGTCCGGCCACCGGTTTACCAGCTGTATGTCTGTATACACCTGACTTGTATACCAGGAAATCTTCGTAAACAGTGAAGTCTCCTTCCACCGGACCATTCGTAAACAATTCAGCCATTATGTTAGCCTCTCCACCCTCCACAGTGTAAAATGTTTTGCCGTACATTTTATCATCTTTATAATTTTTATTATAACTCTTCTCGCATGTTGTTTCACATTTCGGAGTATGCTCTGAATTGCCGCATGGTGGTCTGTCTCCTTTAACATGATGTTCACAGGAGGCTATTTCGTACGGTCTGCATCCTTCAGAAGAGTTATAATTACCACCGGATACAATACCAGATTCTACCCAATACTCCCATGCTTCACTAGGACTTCCGCCGCCACACCCTCCGCATGAAGAACAGCAGCTTACTAAATCCTCAGCCGAGAAATAAAAATTGTTTGGTGCCGTTTGAGTGAATGCAGTAGCGATCAGTCATTGCATTTACTGCTCCAAAGGCCCAGCAGCTCCCGCAACTTCCTTGATCCCTTACTTCATTTAATGACGAACACTTTGACCACTTATCTCTGGGGTCGAAATTCTCTGGCAGATCTGCTATAACAGCATCGCTATGTTTGACAGTGGGCAAATTATTAAAATTTGGATCTTTCTTCGCTCCCATCAAATTTTTAATTGTATCGAGATTTATTTGCGGAGAAAAATTGTGTCCTGCTTTCCATGAGTTTTGCTTGGAGTTAATCATGTCGATAAATTCATCGGATAGTGGATCTATTTCATCTTCTGCTTTTGAAAATGATAGCATAGTCACTAATATCAATAATGCAATACGTAAAAACATTCTAGTTTCTATATTATAATGCGTAAAAAATACTGACCACGCATTCAATCAGAAGTGTGCACAGCGAGTAAGCAACTAAATAACCCTGAGCTGTATATTTATACTTCTCGGTCTTGTTCAGTAAACGTGATTCTGAAATTATTGTCTCACACTATCTGTTGCTAATTTGTTCCTTATTGTTTTTTCGTATTTATTTTGATTACTTATATTGAGGAAATACTTGATTTTTTACTTTATACTACATTTAACATAATAAACTTTTTCCCACCATGCTCTCTCCCTCCTATTTTATATCACTCTCCTGTTGTTTATATTCTCCCATTTTCTATCTCTCCCCTATCCTCTATTTCTTCCCCCATTCTCGATCACTCCCCCCATTCTCTATATCTCTATCATTCTCAATCTCTCTTCCCATTTTCTAGCCCTCCTCTATTTTCTATCTCTCTTCCAATCTCTATGTTTCCTTCCCATTCTTTATCTCTACCCAACATTTTTTATATCTCCCCCTATTCTGTTTCTCTCTCCAATCTCTAACTCTCTCTCCTATTCTCTATCCCCCATTCTCTCTCTTCTTCCTTCTCTCTCTACACACTCTATATCTTTCGCTCTCTCCCGTTCTTGTTCACTTTCTGTCTCCCTTTCATCTCTGTAATGTGTGTAAACAGCAATTTTTGTTTTTAAATACATGTTAACTTAGTATAGTTTCTAGGGTTCCATAGCTTAAAAGAAACAAAAGCCATCCTTATCACATTGTTGGGCCTCTGTATGTCAGTCCAATTTTGTACTTCATTGGTTTGTGGTAAATACAATAATAATAAAAATGAGAAAAATACTAGGTAAAGAAACTATAGCGTTGCATATCCTCTCATGCTTCTGTATCTTAGACAATGCGCGCAATAATTTTTACGATGTTGCAGCTCTCTCTTTCAAATGGTTACAGTGACTCACTACAGTAACAGTAAGCCATGGAGTACAGTATGGAGATCAAATTTCCATGAACCGTTCGTGGTTATACGGACCCAATTGCGGGAGCGCCCAACCCTATCCTACTGTCACGGAAGAATATAAAGAAACATGCTGTATGCGAATATTACATTTGTGTTAGTAGGTTACGTGATCACCGTTTCTTTAGCTGGATGATTTCATTCGGTGAAGAGATCTTACATTAATTGTAACAGATATTACTTCCTACTGTAATTATGTGAGCTAGTTGTGTTACCTGGCTTGTCTTTGTCCAATTCAACTGTAATGCGGTATCGACAGTCAAATCAGTGCTATAGTACAGCTGAATGTTTAAAAACTGTATGCAAGTATGATTTTTTTTACCAGCTGCGCCCTGCGGTTTCGCCCGCATAAGTTTCGATTCCGTTGAAATATCAAGATAATATGTAGGTGTCCTATTTGTTAACCCGACCTGTTAGTAATACTTATTCAAAATTTGAAGTAAATCCATGCAGTACCTTTTGTTTGAGTTAAGCCAGGACATACCACAACAGCAAACAGACAATCATTCTAAAAATATATTATATATATTTTTAGAATGATTGTCTGAAAAATATTCAATGTACAGTTTTGACTTTCTTACGATATTCTTATATGCATAGACATAACGTTTTCAAAGCATTTTAGAGGGAATAGAGAGAACGCTTGTGTCTGCTCCCACACTTGTGCACTATGATTTGTCTGCGCATCTGGCTCCTCTCTATAGAGACGGCCGCCGTAGCCGAAATCGGCTAGGAGGACATAACTATTATATTATGTATAGATATAACGTTTTCAAAATATTGTTACAAATATTACTATTTTCTACAATGTTGGTGATTTATGTGTGTTTTGATAATAAAACGATCTATATGCGAAAGATTGTGGCATTGCAGTTGAATAATTTACTGGCTTGGTAGGTATGTGACTTATCATCTTTGGAATTCAGGACATTGTTGTCTATGTGTCGATAATAAATGACATTGTTGTCTATAATATGTAGATAAATAATAAATGACATGTTCATATGCCTATTCACTGCTGTGATCACGGAATAGATAAATAAGGTTGGAAAGGAAATGTGGGCGGAGCCGGCGCGCCGCAAGTATGATTAGATAATCATACTTGCCACGAAACACGAATATCGTGCTTTTAGTTGCTCTTGCAATGTGATTGTGACAAGAGCTGCGTAAAATTTGTTTAAAATGTCGTGTTGCACTATTATTATTTTGTAAAAATCACAGCCAGACATCAAGTATTAAGCAAGGAGGCATTTTTTTTCATAGGTAAGTCGAAAAACTTAGCCTAAGATATTTTTTTTTCGAAAAATGTATTTTATATTACGTAATTACCGATCAAAACAACAATATTGCAAACAAATAGAAACAATATACATTGTCTGTAAAGTACGCAAGCAATCCACGCAACGCCATAGATAGCGCGTAGTGTATTGTATAGAGACGATACTTTCACGAGTAGACTCATCGCATGGTTTGGGCTTTGTTTTTGGGAAATCCTTGGCAACGAATAAGAAATGTGACTTATTCGATAAAAAATTCGATAAATTGCCTGCCTATGTACAAAATAAGCCAAGATCACCTCGAGATGCTATTTGGGAATATTAGATCTCATGGCGGATGCAACAACAATCCCACAGCGGTCAATTCAAAGCAGCATACAAAAAGCTTCTGGTTCATGTAGAATTAAAGTCTCTCGATAATGGTAATTGCACGACCCTGGAAAATATCACTATACTCAATTGCACATCTTCGCCTATAGTACTTATAAATAAAACGACTAATAATGGTTTAGTGGAAGATGAAATAATCTCTGAAACAAATGACGATAAGTTTATCTTTCCAAAATATTTCAGTATTTAGTAACCAGATAAATAGCCATATTGCTTGTTACATCGTTCATATTTTGATAAAAAAAATTTATTGTTGTAGGTACATATTTGTATTGGAGCGCTATTAAGTAATGAAATAAATACTGACCATAGATTTATTTTAGCAAAAGATAAGGGTGGATTATTATACTCGTCGAAAGATTTAACAAATTTGCAAAACTTCAGAAGCAGTCATCAAGATTTACACTGATAGTCTCCGACAAATTAACAAAAATATGTTGACATCAAAAATCTTACGCAGTTTTGTTGGGTCTCAATTATTCAGCAATATTTGTTATCATGAGATTGGATTATATCCTACAGCTAGCCATGTAACAGATTTAACTAAAGCTATTATAGAAAAATATATGAATGTAAGATTGCTCTTTATTTTGAAAAATTCTAATTTACAAGAAGGGGTGTTACTTAATATGTAAATACATTTTATTTCGGGAACAATAATTTAATAAATATCACTTAAAATATTTAGAATACTTATTGTATATAAATATATACAATTAGTATACAGTTAAATCTTTTTTTTACCTGTGTTACCTTTTTATCTACTAACATTTATATCTCTCATCTCGTGTTAAAGACTTCTATCGATATCAATAGTCGACTGCAACCCTAGTTATGTATGTGTTGTTTTTATGCGTGTCAAGCATTTGTCAAATGCACGTCATTTATAGAAAATGCTCTAGTATGTGAACCAATAGTAACTTACGGTTCTAAGTGATTTCTGCATAATGTGTGCGAAATGCACGTACGTATTGGATTGCGTTAGTAGTAAAATAAAGAGTGGGGAGACAAACGGCGACACTGGTTTTCATACAATTCAAGCATGATTTCCTTTCCAATCTCTTTTATCTATTCCGTGGCTGTGATAATAACGCTCAATTAACATTCAATTTTTGTTTTCACATTGAACGTGATAATGCACTGAATTTGATTTTAATAGGTATCTACTCTACCCCATAACCTACAGAACAAGTTGGTAGGGTCGGGAAGTTTTGTAAATAGATACTTGTACAACAAGTAGTACTTACCTCTGCGAGTCACTGTCAGAGGGGGCTCTTGTACAAATGTGTATTTACTCGAGACTCTATTCCTACACTGTATATTCCGACGGTAGAACAGTGTAACACGACGAGAGAGAAGCCCGGAGCAAGGCTGACGGTCAAACGTTCTCTTCGATGAAAAGAGATGTATCACCGCTACCTTTCTAATTTCGAACTCTTATTAGAAATTAAAAATTCCCAATAACGTTTTGATCTAGTCTGAAATCCTAACCTGGGATCTTACGACATAGAATTGGTTATGCCCACCACTAAACACAAGACAGTTTATGTAATTAAACTAGACTGTACCTCTGTGTATCTTTATTTATATCATGCATATTTATTCATTATTACAACCAATTATATAATGTTTTGTTTTATTATAATAATAATGAAAATTATATTATTAGCAGAATTGAAATTTGCAAGCATTGAATTTGCATTGTGTGAAACTCTAGAGCGTGAGTTTAAAGAACAATGGCAAAAATCCATACTTAAAATTGTCTGTAATGAAATGGAAGCGACCCATGATAAAAAATACATAATTAGATTTGGCGTTTTTATCAGAGCCTACAAATGAGTCTATTTTCTTTCACGAAAGCCGAAAAAAAATAGATATCAGTGTTTCTATTTTTACGTTACGAATAAACAGTGAACGTTCCGTAATATCAATCAGTCCATAAACAAGCCAGGTCGGGTAACAATAAGTAGAAAACCAAATAAAAACACAAAACACAACCGAAACGAGAGAAACAGTAGTATTCTGTAGAGACTAGAGATACAACTGTCAGTCAGTTACTGCTGTCAAATACAAAAATAGAGCTGGGCTGATAAATATTATTTTATTGCAAAATCTCTATAGCTATATAGCTCATTTAATAATCGATGCAAATCAGTAATGATGTCTATACTGCTTGTCACATCACTAGGCATTAACAATTCTTTAACAGTTGATATACTTTTTTCATCATTTAATAACCCCCGCTCTGAAAAGAAGATTTGAAAGATTGAAAAATCGTAGAAAAAATGTTAAACTTGTTCCGTTTTTGTTATATCTACGGTTGCGAAAAGTAACCCAGACAAAATTCTGCCTGGGTTCTTTCACTTATTTCATTTTACACACAAAACTTGCTGCAATTTTTTATAAAATTTGGCACTTAGATATAATAGTACCATTTAAATAAGTTACACCGATGTACCTGCGCAGAAATCATTTTTTGGAAAAGTGCGAAATTATTTAAGCCAATCACCAGGCAATATTTTTGCACGGGAAATTCTTCATTCGCCATTGGTCAAACAAGAGGTGGCTGTATTGGGATTCGTCAGTTGCTTAGCCAAATGTCAGCTCTGATAGGCTGTCATTCATTCACACGTCAAAAGTCAAGCAGCACAGATATCGTGAGCGAGATAGCATAAGCTCACGTCTTGATAAATTTTAAGCCTTAAGGTTTTTATTGAATTGGTGTTGTAAATCGGATCAGATCGGCCTATGTTGCGCTGTTCTGCGTCAACGACGAAAGCCGATGTAACTTATTTACGTAGTCTGATTATACAGTTGTTTTATTTCACGAGCGCGGGTGAGCCTTAGTTGTAATTGTGACATGTATAGACAAGAGCGCCTGGGTGCGTATCTTCAGGTACCGTCGTAAAAAATGATTTGTTAAAAATAATAATGTTAATATATTTATTAAAGAATTTTTTTTTTAAATTTAATTTTAATTTTGGTGTAAAGTTGAAAAAAAATATATTATATTTTTCATTTCAAAGATTTATGAGGAATCTTGCAAATTAAATAAAAAATCAAATTCGGTGTCAAAATATGCCATATATTCATTTTCTTTTTTAATCACACTAGTGCAAGTAATAAGCCACGTCTCACAAGTTATTTTTGAAAAACTTTCTTGAATAAGATGCTCTGTGTTGGTCATATTTTTCAACATTTCTTACAACAATGTAGTTTTTTAGGATCCCCCAGATATTTTCAATCGTATTAAGCTGTAAGGGTGGTAAGGAGGTAGGCGCTATTGCGCCTCAAATCCTTTGCTTCTGATAATGTCATCGATTGTGTATGTGACAAAATCACTCTTATGTTTTTTTATAATATCATATAGCTCTATATTACGCAAACTTGGATGGAAACTTATACCCTTTGAAGGGAGCCCCTCTTGCATTTCTGCTTTTCTGGAATTTGACGTTGGTAATTTTTCAGCTCGTGTTATGATATGATGGATTATCCATTCCAACCGAACCAACTGGAAAATTGGGCAGTAATTTTTCATTTAGCCATTTAACATATTTCTCAAAAGTCATATTCGAATGGTAATCTCCAACAGTAGAATTAGCTTCATAATATACTAATCTTGCATTGTCAATAAAACCAGCGCTGGTTCCAGCATTTACTAAAATAAATCGGGTGCCTGGTGATATTTCTCACATGTGTTGTTAATACATAACTTTCGTCAGTATACACAATAGGCCGACCTAGAGAGCGATACTCGGTAATTTTTTTTAAATACTTTAATCTCCATATTTGGATATCATGCCTTTCAACTAAAACTTTTCTGTTGTTGTCGAGTTTACGCCACTTATAGCCCTGTTTTTTGAGCAATTTAAGTAGCGTAGCCAGACATCCATCAAACTATTTTTTTTCATTTAACACTGATTTCAGTTTTGCTAATTTCGGAATTTGTTTGTGTACTATATGGAAATTTTGTATTGTGTTTCGAATGACATCAGTATTAAAATTATCAATATCGACTTTATTGGCTCTTTTTCGTCGGTTCTTCATCGGTGAAGTAAAATTCGAAGTTCTACTAGCGGACTTTCATTCTTTTGATAGATTGTCCCTTTCTTCTTTCAATATACTTTGTAGCGTTCTTTCGTTTACCCCGGTTGCTTCTGCGGTGCGTTTTGTTATATTACGCAAAACAGTTAAGTCGCAATTCGGTTCCTGATGAAGCGCCAGGAATTCATATTCTTGTTTAAGAAAATGATAAACTTTTGCGAGTACTTATTTGACAACCCTTAAACAAAAATACGACACAAATATAAAAATTCATATTTAATTCGCACCTATACTAAAATTAAAAACCTAAATATGCTTATAACTGCGTATAACTTTTCTCCGTTTACTCGAACCTTTCATTCTGACGGTACTTCGTTAATAATTGTGACGCGTAGCTTATAACAATACTGTCTCAGCTGGCGGTTCAGCTGCAACTGAACGCTCTTAAGCTTACGCACACTAAGACAATGTGCATGTGCAGTTACCTACACAAGTAAGGCTCGCCCGCATTCGTGAAATAAAACAACTGTTTACAATTAACAGAATTACACAATTCCATTTTATTCCTTTAAAAAAATATGATTAAGAGCTTTTTTAAATTACAGAACAAATGTAATTCTTAATAAACTTTTAAGTTTCAATCATAACTTATTTTTTTAAGACAATATTACTAAAAGTGAAATCAACAGTTCAAACAAACTACAAGTACGATGCTGTAGGTATTGCGAAAACCGATAGAATCTTGAATTGTTCGAGTGTTAACCATTGTCTTCAACGTTACAAGGGGTAAATGAAGCTTGTGAAGCTAAACTGACTAACGTTTAGTGCTTATGTGATCATCATCAGCACTGTTTTCACAAGTAGTAGGCCAGTACGGCTAAGGAAGTAAACTAGAAGAAAAAAGAGTAGGACCTTAACATAGTAAATCTATACTAATAATACAAAGCTGAAGAGTTTGTTTTTTTGTTTGTTTGTTTGTTTGAACGGGCTAATCTCAGGAACTACTGGTTCGAATTAGAAAAATATTTTTGTGTTTATTAGTCCATTTATTGAGGAAGGCTATAGGCTATATAACATCATGGTATGACTAATAAGAGCCGAGCAGCATTAAAAATTATTGTGAAAACGGGGAAAAAATGTATTCATTTAAAGATTTCCTTGCGTGCGCTGGGTAAACGGTGAAAGTAACGCAAAAATCGTGTAAGACAAAAATGTTCTTCTCTAAAAGTTCTATAAAAAAGTCCGCGACAGCATATATCTAGCTTTTAAGGTTGACTCACTATAACCACTTTTATAATCAAATTTTTAATTATAAAGTTACGTTACTTTCAAAGCCATTTTTCTTTAGTTTAGAATTAATCCTTACCCAAACGAATATGTTAGTTAGCTTAGGCTTTAAATGCTGATTAAAATTGTCCTTTACATTATATAAATTAGACGATAGGTTTTTGAGATATCGTCGTTAGAAGTTATTAGCAGCGAAACATTTAAATCTCGGCGAGCCAGCGTCCTTTTCTTGAGATACCTACGACGCCACAAACATAT
>LUGF01051701.1:106889-117465 GCA_001625245.1 Calycopis cecrops | reverse complement strand
TGCGCCCCGACACGAAGGGGGGAGGCCAGTCGTTAGGTCGCGCGGCGGCTCGGGCTGACTTCGATGAAGTGATGCGCCCGGAGCGGTCGCACATCATTTCGTCGAAGTTATAAGAACACAAACAGCTATACCTACAGGGTATTTTTTTGGTTACTAGCCAAATTTTAATATAAGGAAGTATTAGCCAATACAAGAGTATGTTGTAAATTTTATCGTCTAATTTCAATATTTTGTTTAATAAATATTGATTTGAAATGGTCCTAAAAATACATCGATCATCATTACACTCTTCTTCTTCTTTTTTTTCTTTTTCTTGTACTTTGTGTAATTGATAAAACGAAAAAAGTTTAAAAATACATTTAATTTTTTTCGATTAATATTATAAATTTGGAGAAAATCTTGATTTTTCTTGAAAAAACTACGAGTTGTACCTACTAAGTGCCAAAGAATACGCCGCGTTGCAGCGGCGCGCCGCGCGGCGGTGCGACGTCGCTGCATCGCGTCTTATGCAAATGTATGTGGTATGGCACACACATTGAGTTATTAACTACTACGTAGTACATATAACTCAATGGGCACACAATGCGTTGGTGTGTTGAATAGTATATTTCGTGTCACCGGAGCGGCGCCGCAGCGGCACCGCACACTTTTAACGTCACTTGCGTCACAAGGGAGGTACACAAGCTTGATAGTCGATGTTTCTTTCTTTCCATTTTTTTTTTAGATTTCTGTTCATTTTGATACCGGTTTAGTATAGATAAATATAAAATGGATGTGAAATGTCTCATTATGTAGGCGCCCTACATACATTATTATACGACATAGGTCACTCTACTACAATTACTGCACGAGGTTTCTCAAGCTAGCTATTGTGATATTGTGTTGTGAAAAATTATTACACAATATTGTCATAGATCAATTCTTAAATAATAGGTAGCTAATGCGGAAAGCATAGTTACAGATAACGTAATCGCAATAGGCGCCACGTGGCCAGGGGGATTCCCTGGAGGGGTGAATAACACACATTTCACATAGATCGGGATAGACACGTCTATCAGTATGATAATGACTGTTCTGTTTTTACCTGGGTCAATAATAATTAATTATACGTCGAAATAGCATTGTCGCTATACAAATGAGCTGCCCTCCTTTCTCCTCCTACCTTAATGGGCCACAGGCTACTTACACACCGCACGAAACGCAACAGCACAGCTGTCACTTTACGCTGGTCTCGTGTAAGCGAGAGGTGCCTCACCTGTCGTACCGGCCCATTTCGGCTGCATGCAAGCATGCAGTGTGGCACTTTTATAAAAAAAATTACCGGTCGTTGATCAAGCCTAATAATACTTAATGTAATAGATGATTAATATTCAACTGATTTTATTCTTATTCGAAGTTCAAATATTTGGAGCATAATACTGAGATAAGCGAACGCAAGTATTAAATAGATAATAGAAGACCTATATTTGATAGACCAACATTCAATTCCTCTTAACGTGAACTAGATCTTTTCTGTCCTTTTTGCTATCTGTTGTTCTGTGATTGGCAGTGATCTGACTACTAATTTTCGAATTATATCTCGTTCGATCTCGTCAACATTTTCTGTTGTATAACTTCTTAAATAAATTTCTGAACATTAACAAAATGTTCAGACATTAATTAAATTTTGTGATTAATTAATCTAATATATAAAATTCTCGTGTCACAGTTTTCGTTGCCATACTTCTACGAAACGGCTTGACCGATTCTCATGAAATTTTGTGAGCATATTGAGTAGGTCTGAGAATTGGCCAACATCTATTTTTCATCCCGATATTCCCACGGGATCGAAAGTTACGCGGGTGAAACCGCGGGGCGCAGCTAGTAATTTATATAATTATACATTATATTATTATTATATATTATTTATAAAATAAATTAATAAATAATTACTATAAACAGTGTTTCTTACGTCGTATTATATTAATTTGTAAAGTTTAAAGTACACAATAGGAACACCACACATGTCAACTAGGATATAATGAGTATTTTACGTATATGTACATTTCCAAAATTCACCTTGAATGATTAACTATATAGCATATTATAATTTATTAAAAGCTATAATTCTTACGTCATATTATATAAATTTATATATTTACAGTACATAATGACAACAAAGGAAGACCACATATGACAGTTACTCAGGAATCAGGATTTGAGAACATTATTTATAAAAAGAGCAAACTGGTTTTGGAGAAGCGTGACCGATGCGATTCCGGCCAGACTACTTTTTCTGTTTCAAGTCAAAAATGCACTGCATCATAACAACACAATCTATTTATATAAACCTCAAACGTGACATAGCCATCTATCAACGCACAGCCTAAACCACTGGACGTATCAAGCTGAAATTTGGCATCCAGATAGATGTAATGACGTAGGGATCCGCTAAGAAAGGATTTTTAGAAATTCAACCCCTAAGGGGGTGAAATAGGGTGATGAAGTTTACATGGATTTCGCGGTTGAAACCGCGGGGCACAGCTAGTAATATACAAAATTTTAATACCAATTAAAACCACTAGGTATAACGTTTCACACAATAGCGAACCAGTAAAACTATTTGAAAGTTTCCAGACCATCTTATTATTATGATCACGAAGCCATTTCATGTAACACAATAGCCTCAAATTTTACCGTAAGCGTTATATTAATTAAAATTCGAGAAGTCTTTGTGTTGTAAATATATTTTAACTTTAGGAATTACGAGCCTGTTGGACGCAGTTGGAAAATTTAAATTTCATTCATCCATTTCTGAGGGTAAGTCCCGACACTATAATGGCCGTCGTGGGCTTTAAGTTCGACCTTGTTATAATACCATGGAGTTTGTTTGAAGTTGATGTTCAAATCATGTAATTTGCTCCAACAATAAATTGCCTTGACCACAAACACATTAGTTCATATTGTGCTCTTTATGTAATTTAAATATAACACTTTAAGATCCATGTAATGTTAAATATTATAGTACTCTACTAGTGCCCATCGGTTTCGCCCACATTTAATTTATTCCAAGGAAATACGTGAATAGTTAATTTATGTATTTTGGGATAGACAGTTCTATGTTATTCAAGTTTGTAAACTATACATTTAGTATTTATCAAAATCGTTCAGTAGTTTTTCGTGAAATAACAGAAATATATACATGTCAGACATTTAAAATATTTAACTAGGATTATCATGTTTAATCGGTAAGTTCGTATTTAATTAATAAATGCTCAAATCAACGTAATAATTGATTTATAATAATAATGATAAATACTAAAGATGGAACTGATCCTGGTATAATGACACTGACTTTAGTACAGACGTAGACCCAAACTATAATAAAAGACCGAAGCTATCCTACTAATATTGGGAAAGTTTATATGTTTGTTTGTTTGTTACTACTTCAGGCACAAACTGCCGAACCGATTTTCGTGAAATTTGGACACACATACATGGTAACTTGGATTAAAACAAAGGATAGTTTTTATTCCGAAAAAATGTTCCTATAAGATACCATGGGATAATTTTCTATTTTCATGCGATCGAAATTTACTCGGGTAATAAGATAGCTATATAAACAATATTATAAATGTGAAAATTTGTATGTTAGTTTGTTTGTTTGTTACTCCTTCACGCAACTGAACCGATTTTCATGACATTTGGCCTACACATAGAGAGTAACTTGGATTGACATATAGGATAGTTTTTATCCCGAAAAATGTTCCTATGGGATGTTATAAGATTATTTTCTACGGGATTGAAATTTACTCGGGTAAAAACGCGCAACTCAGGGGCGCAGCTACCTTTATAAATTTCATTTTAATAATTCGAAATTTTATCGATTTTCAACAGTATTGTACTATGAAGCTTGTTTACAGTACAGCCGTATCATTATACCCCTTTTGTAAATCTTCTTATAATCGTTGCCTGCTGACGCTTCTGGAGATGAAACGTCGGCTTAGGAAACTCTGGTCACACACTCGCTGCCCCCGGGTCAAGACTGAACTGAACCGGGTATCTGAGAAGCTGGCCTTGGCAGTGTTTGAGTCACGTGGTGACGGATGGGATCGGAGAATATCCGAAGCCCGAGAATCCGACACCAGTCTCCACGCCCTTAACAGGCAGCTGACCAGAACAAAACACTATACAACTCCACTGCTGGATGACTCGGGCAAGAGACACTACGGTGCCCTTGCCCGGGCCGAAATCCTAGCCCCCCACTTACATTCAACATTTACTCCACACACACCAGCTGCAGTCGCCTCCGAACACCACGAGCATGTTGAGGAATGCGTTCAGGAGCTACTGTCCAGTCCGACACCGCCGCTCCAGGAGGGGGATTTTATCTCCCCCTCGGAGTTGTGGAAGGTTGCCAAGCGTCTGCCAAGACGAAAAGCACCAGGCATGGACGGAGTTCCCACGGCGGCCCTCATCATGATGCCTCGTCGTACGGGCGTTGCACTGGCGAGACTTGCAAATGGCATCCTGCGTACTGCTCATTTTCCAGATATCTGGAAAGATGGGAAAGTTATTGTTCTACCGAAGACGGGTAAGCCTCGAAACTTGCCCGGAAGTTACCGGCCGATCACGCTGCTGTCACACATCGCTAAGCTATTCGTGCGGCTTTTGCTTCGGAGGTTGAAGGCGCACATCCCGTTTAGGGATGAGTAATTCGGCTTCCGGGGCGGTCACTCGACCACGCTTCAGCTGACGCGGGCACTCCATCACTTGGCCAATGAGTGGAATAAGGGGAGACACACCGTAGGGGTCTTTCTCGATATGGAGAAAGCCTTTGATCGTGTGTGGTACCCCGGGCTCTTGTTCAAGTTGGAGGAAATCGGCGTTTCTCATGCGATTGTGCGATTAGTGGCGTCCTTTTTATACGGCCGGACATTTCGCGTATCGGTGGAACGGCAGCTTTCGTCTCCAAGGGATGTGCGCGCGGGAGTGCCACAGGGCAGTTGTCTCTCGCCTTGCCTGTACGCGGCATATACCCACGATATCCCAACCCTCAATGATCTTTTGGGAGAGGGTGAGGAAGACGTGCTTCTCGCGCTGTTCGCTGACGACAGCGCTTACTTCTCTTCGTCTCGCAAACCCGATCTCGCAGTTGCGCGAATGCAACGGCTTCTTTATAGGCTTCCGGAGTGGCTCGATAAGTGGAGAATGTCGGTCAACGTGGTGAAAACGGCTTCTCTATTTGAGGGGTGTGGAGCTGTCATGGAGCTCCCCAGTGCAGTACCTCGGTTGCAGCATAGATCGTTCGCTGCGTATGGGCTCGCAGGTTGATCGTCAGATCAACCTTGCGAGAGCTTCCCGTGCGCTGCTGCGGCCTGTGTTGCAATCCGGGCTACCGTTACGCACCAAATTGGGGATCTACAAGACATATATCCGTTCGCATCGCACCTATGCCGCCCCCGCTTGGTACGCGTTAGCCGCGCCTTCTCATAAGAAGCGATTGCAAGCGCAACAAAACCTAGCTCTCAGAGTTATCACAGGGGCGGGCCGATACGTGCGGAATAGCACTATCGCGCGTGATTTGGGGGTGGAGTCGGTGGGTGAGTTTGTGGCCCGTATGTCCACTGCCATGTTTTGCATGGCGGACAACGGACCGCACGCTCACCTGCGTGGCTTCGCGCGCCTGCATGCGCGACCTCCGGACGGACGGGCATACCCTAGAGAACTCTGCGCTCGCGACACACCAGCGACCGATGGGCAGCCGGGCAGCAGTCGGGCTTGCAGGACAAGAGTCATACCATCGCATACTTTTACAAGCACCAAACATACCACACACACTACACACCACACCCAATTGTAGCCGTAGTGCTACATAGTAGCAGCATATTGCTGCAGCATGCATTCCATGCCCTAGGGCAATTATAGCCCATCCCCCTCCCTCCCACTCAGACCACCCAAACACCTCTTCTAAAGAGGGTCCCCATCACCGAGGGGTAGCTCCCCCTCGCGAGCATTGGCCCGGGCATGAGGTTCGCCTCGGGGCCCGTAACCCTTCATCATGGAGATGACACTAGATAGATAGATTATAATCGTTTCATTATTACTGTTTTTAATAGTCATTTCATTAATAATATAGTATTTAATAACGTCTTTAAACACCCGCATCACTTATGAAACGTTGTTATTAGCTTTGTAGTAGTAAATGGCTAGATCACATATTTACGTGTGCACCACAAGTGCAACTATTATGTTGAATTAAAACACAATTTTCATCGCATTACATTTAAATTAACGTAGCTGTGTTACTGATGTTCTGTCTCAATCTCTGTCCATATCGATTTTGAAAATTGACGTGATACAATGCATTTTGTATAATTTATTACATGACATTTATGTTGTATTACAATTTATTATAGTATTTCAAATTAAGAGACATATTATTGTGATAAGTTATATTTTGCGTCGATGGACCTGCTTATACCGACCAAATGTATTTACAATTGGTTTTTATGTGTTATTCTCTTGGCATAAAACAATAAAATGCATCATTATGTCATGTCATGAATAACAGCTCTGTTGTAGGTAATATTTGATCGGTTTGAGCACCGTTTGTTTGTCTTACTTTCTATTTATTCGCAACTAATTTAATATATGTAAAAGTTGTTTGAAGTAGTGTCTAATATCGCTCGTATCATCACAAACGTTTATTCATTCACTCAATTACACATTCTACATAAATTTTACATTTTCTTTGACATTTCCATATTTCTTATTCGAATTCCATTTATATATCGTTCACTATAAGTTGTCCGTTGCCATTTCATTGCATTGGCAGCCAATTAATATTTATTTCTTCTAGTAGTAATAAATCTGTCGTATTCGAATCTGTGTTGCTGTCATTTCCTTAATCAATTATGAGTTTATTAATAATATTTAGATATAGCCATTAAGTTCATAAACAACTCCAAAATTTTCTACGTGCTGACATTGTTTTTGTCAACCCTGACTGCTATAGAAGACAAATATTCTTCAGTTAAAACTTTTGAAGTTTTCCAGAAAACAGTTTTTAAAACGAAAAGTAGAGCAGACAACCCATCGGAAGAAAGAATAGCAAAGCTAATAAAAATGTGATTATCAAGTTCCTTAATAGGTTTATTAGGTGAAAGCTACGGTTCAGTAATTTAATATTAACAAAACTTGACCCCTAGGCGGTCCTCTTATGAATATGTAAGCGTTTCATCGCACTCCCGCATTCCTATAGCCCTGTAAGTAATGAATTAAAACCACTCCAATCTTTAATATGTTTGAAAATTCGAATTAAAAGTAAATTATAAATAGGCATTTTTCTTTGCCCAAAGATATAAATTCGTAGTATTTAATGGTTTAACAACTTGCACGTTTTTCCGATCTCTAAAATCTGAGACACCTGAACTTACAAACGCCTCATGATAGAGTAGCAGTCACCACCCCAATTTCTACCAGTCGCAGTCATCAGATGCGTCAGTTCAAAAGCAACGAATATCATAAAAATATTTACTTTGACCTACCCTACATTGTAAATTATGGATATGGATTTTTGTATGAGGTAGTGCCACACTGCATGCTTGCTTGCCGGATTGCGCTGGCACGACCGGGGAGGTACCTCTCGCTTACACGTGACTGGCGTAAAGTGACAGCTGTGCTGTCGCGTTTCGTGAAGTAGCCGATGCCCCACGGAGGATGGAGGAGAAAAGAGGGCAGTGCATCTATATATCCGCTATGCAGATGTCTTGGCGTCAATAGTCATAAAAATCCTCCGACTGCTCATGCTCCCGCCCCCCCCAGTACCATAAATAAAAATGGAATTATGAATGTATAAAATGTCAATGTATAAACCATAGAGATATAAAGAAAGGTATAAACCAAGCAAATCGTAAGTCTTATTTAGTGACAGTTCTAAATTTACATTATATACAGAATGATTATCGAAATATTGCATTTCAGTTATGTTATGATTCACCTCTCTGTAGAATCTCAATTTATAGTTTTAGCACGATGGCCTTTTAAGTTGCATGTAATTTACAGGTTTTTAAGGCTTTAGAAAGGGTTTTCTTATTACCGTCTGGAGCCAGTTCATAAGTACATAACATTTTTGCCGTAGAGCTGTTATTCGGTGAGATACTAAATATATATCAACCCCTAATTAGTAGTCGTCATTAATGTGGAATGGCATCTTATTTATAAACCAGACATGAATCTTAATTCTATAACCACTCTTCGCAGTCTTGCTTTAAGTCTTTTGAGAATTGTTTAGTTTTTATTCCTACAACAAAAACGATGTACCGTAGACTTGCTAAAATTTAAAGCACATGCACGTTGTAAGCATACACGTTAAACGTTTTTTATTCAAATTAACTTTTTTAATTAATTGAATATAACTACGTGTATACGTGAAGGCTTCACATTTGATATCTAACAACGTAATACGAATATGTGGCTGTCGGGCAGCCACAGACTAAATTGTGGCTTTGAGTGCGCACGATATGAAATGATTTGTGGGGTGTGTTTAATATTATTTATTATCTTAAGTTATAACTGCTAGTACTATTTAAGTTATAGCTACGTATTTGGTAAATAACGTTGGAGTAAGCTGTCTTATACGCAATCATACGACAAAGAATCTAAAGTAAAAATAAATACAACGTCTCTCAGAAGCGTAAAACCAAAACATTTGCTTGAACTGCAAGTAAGAACAGTAATTACCGTAAAGTAAAGTTCATTACCACTATTAATATTTTTTTTTTTATTTTCAATCAAAATCTATATCGCCATGAATTTGTATAAAGTACAGTGTGTTGTCACAGCCAAAAAACTTGTCTAACATACAGCAATCGTGTACAGGAATCACGTACCGGGCCTCCCGGTGAAAGGTATAATCCAATCAATTATAACGCTCGTGCTCCAATTCTGCACTGAAATGTGAAAGGAAAAATATTTAATCCCTTATAAAAAGTTACGCTCAGGTTTATATTAACAAAAATAATTTAATAAACGGTCAGTTGCTTAATTTAATGTAACATGTTAATTAAACTGATATAAACTACTAAAATAATAGGGAAATATGCGCTGGAATAATGGAATAACGCCTTTATATAGGAATTTTGTCCATGATTGAACGTCTGAATATCTTAATTTCATGCAGTAGTTGATTTAGTTCAGCGGCATAGCATTAGAGGAACACCTATACAAAAAAAAGTATGTGCTTGCGTGTGGTCACACGACTGAAGTGAAACCTGATTATTAATTTATTACACAAATTTATTACATTACATTAAATACAAAGATTTTCACGTAAATCGATTTAATTTTCATTTCATTCTAGGTAGATTACCCAGAATTTAAATCTTTGTACAGCGAATCCTTTTATGACTTAAGTGATCACTAACAAACAATTTATAGAAACTCATCCTCATAAGGGGTAAAATAGAGCGGTAAAGCTAAAAATAATGTAATGTTCTTATTTCTGGACTTAAAAGTATAAAAATAAGGTTTTGATTAATTCAAAATTTTATTAAAAATGATCTGTACAGATGCAATGGGTAAAAATTCTCCTTAAAGGAGAAAAATTGAGGGTTAAAGTTTATCTCCCTCAAGATGCTGCCACTTTACCGTGGTGCGTGGGCTTGTGTGCTTTGTGATCCCCTAGGCTATGTTGGAAAGGATCCTCATGCAATAGAGGCTTGGGGAGAGAGGCCAGACTAAGAGCAGCTTAGTTGAGGAGTCCTCCAACCCTGCCTCTGAATCAGCAGACGGCGGCGTGGATTGGGACGCGGGTCTGATCGGTGGCGTGCTCCTTTTGATTAATGGGGCAAAGGGTCATTCTCTATGAATTCTTGAATAAATTCATCTTCCCTTTTTCTTTTGCGTGTGCATCCATTTTCATTATCTATATCGCCATATAAATTGGGATTCGACCGATTTTCTAGTAGAGGCTGGTTATTTAGCAAAACACTGATATTTTTAGTCAACTGTAGCTTCGCCGTTGATTGCAACATTATAGTTAAGTTCCTTGGTAGGGTTCGTTTTAGTGACAATATTGAATAGTAGGTAATAGTAATTTTTGAGGCATGGGAGGAGTCACGGGATGCGCTAGGTGTATTTTGTGACCTTTCCAAAACCTTTGACTGTGTAGAGTTTGAAACATTGGTAAGGAAATTACACCATTATGGTATAGGAGGCTCGGTTCTCAACCGTACTTCGAATTCGTACGTCGACTTCGTATTTAAACAATAGAATTCAAAGGGTTGAGAGGTAAATAAAAAAAGATCTAACGGGACTAAAATAGAAATGGGGGACCCCTATTTCAACACAACAAAGGACAAGGGTCAATTTTAGGGCCTTTTCTATTTCTAAAATATATAAATGATCTACCATATCTCATTAAAGACCATGAGATAGTCCTATTTGCAGATGATACGTCGTTTATTATTAAACATAAGCGACAACATTTTAATTGTGATGAGGTAAATAGGTCTCTCTCAATGATGATACATTGGTTTAGTGTTAATAATTTGTTACTAAGTAGTAAGAAGACAAATTAATGTATTAAATTTAC
>LUGF01051701.1:54099-78472 GCA_001625245.1 Calycopis cecrops | reverse complement strand
CGTACGGACGGTCCGCGCATGCCGATCTGCATTACAGCTACGGAGTGTTTAAACTTAGCTGATTTTTGCACATTTTGTATCTATTATGTCATAAGTGTTTTAATAATTGTTTGTTTCATAAATAAAATAAAATAAAATAAAATAAAGTATGTAATGCAGACGGGTCCGTACGGACGACCGCCCCGCGCGGACAGCTCCGTGGCACGGACGCGCCATGCGGACGGCTATAGGCATTGAAGCCTATTATATTATACAAGTTTTAAGCTATTGACATACTTTAATAATAACTTGGTATATCTACTAAATACGGGTTTGAATGGTGTATATAATCATATAAAAACATCAATAAGCATCAATAAAGAAGATACACTCTCATTTGATTTCTTATGAGCAATAAACAAAAAAATATTATCTAGACCAATATGTGCACGTGAAAACTAGCCATGTCAAATCTTTAGCTAGAATAAAACGTTCTTGCAACTATTATGATACAGTACATAACTACACAGAACCTTTCGACAAAAATGTATATTATAATTATTGCATTTGGCTCTTGTATAGTCTTGATGGGATTACATTTACGATGTTATTCTACGCTAAAAGCTCTTACAAGTTGTACTGTATACACCGTTAACGAGCTGTAAGCGTCAAAATTTTATGTCTTTCACCATCAGGTGTAGCTAATGAGGTGTATATTTATCCTTCCCAATACAATGTTATTTTATGTTTTGAATTCCGTTATAGGTAGGTAGGTAACTAAATAATACAAAATATGATATATCGATGCTGGAAAGCAGAAAACGCTCTACCCTGATATTGTTAACTTTTTTACACTACAGCAAAAACTTTTGAAAGCAACACTTTAATCCATTTGTAAGTAAAGTTGCCTGAACATTATTTAATAAAGGTTACAGCAAATAGATTTTTTTTTCAAAAATTTGTAAAAGCCTTCACCATGTTAAACAAAGTACGGAAGATTCATTTTGTCATGTTTTTTGGCCTTTGGCTTGTATATAAAACCCGTAAAGTAACTACAAAATATTAGAACTAGTTTTAATAAATATTAGGAGTTATATTCCATAATTCACGTCAATTAATATTCCGAATGCGTTTGGTATCGAACCCTTTGTTGTCGTACACCTGTCGAGCCTGAGTAAGCATGCACCGGGGATAGAACTTAATCAGCACGGACTTAAATAAATCCAATTTGGAATTCGAGATTCAATTCTTAAATCGTTACTACAGTAAATGTTATGGACACAATTTGAATTTGTTTACACTATTACTACTACTATCATCATTATAGCGAGATGCATGTGACTAGTACCTACTTACAACCTACGATCAATTTAATCATTCGAACGCAGGCATATTATATTTTTCTTTCTTTATAGAACGAAAAATAATAAACTAATCATAGGAATCAAGGAACAAACATTGTGCATTTTGAGATAAATACGAGGATTATTATTGTATCATCTGATTGGACACGTGATGCAAAAGAAAAAGCGATTAAGTCGGCTGCTGAAACTTAAACAAGTGATATAGTAATAGACGACATATACTTGTGCTTCCAGATAATACAATAATAAATATGTAGTTCAAAAGTTGTAGGTATTTATGAAGATATTCCGACTACTACGATAAGTCTGGATGTATAATCGCGTAGGTATTTTTTAAGTATCAAATTAAGTACTACAATGTACATATAATAGCACAGCTATGAAGTGTTTTGCGATAAAACGCTAATACATTCATAAGATGACCAGGCGAGGGTCAGATTTAATAAAAATTATTAAATAACTGAGCTGTTTTCACGAAGTTAAAAACAAAAAAATACAATTTTGAGAGATTCATTGAACCTTTTACTCATATTATAAGTGCGCTGTCGTGCCATGAATACGCGTGATTGTCATTATAAGTATCTAAGCCAAATGAACTGCGTTTACTAATCATGCTACACTGTTCTACTAACTACTAACACTTCTATCGAAGTGAAATTCACAAATGGATTCTGTTAGTCACGCCGCATTTGGTGTGTTACCAAAAGTTAACTAATTAGGATTCCCTATAGTGACGTCCTCCCAGCGGCTTTCAGTTACGGGGGCATTTCTATAGGGACTAGCTTATTGTGTAAGGGAAACTTTAGTACACAATTGTGTGCGCAGACACGTGCGTCGGGCAGAGCGCTAATCCTTCAGTCCCTTATTTCATTATGACGATGATTATGAATAATCTATGACCTATAACACAATAAGCAAACCGTAGGCATCATTAGTAGAAGCCAATATGGATGTAATTGTATAATATTCTACCGAATCGCTACAAATACGCTGCACCTATGTGTCTCTCACGCGCACAGGTTAGGCCGTTATAGTTTGTAAGAAACCCACTCATTTTGGCGTAGAGTCGAAGCTTGGTTAGTATTACGTTTTTTGCTTATAGCATACTGACCTTACCTACCTTATTGGAGTAAAGTACCTCTATTGGAATGTGGGTGTGAATTATTCGCTAATTACATAACACGAGGCATGATTCTGTATCAGTGTGAGCTTTTCTGTGAGAAATAGTATATTTGATTTTTTTATTGCATCGTTTTTTTTTTATTATGCTAGGAGTCTATACTTAGGAGATGAGAGAGATACTTGTGAGATCTTATGAAAAATTTTTTTTTTACATATTTATAAATTAATATTGTATATTATTTACAGGAGTTCATATCGGTAGTATTCTTATTTATTAGTAACGTGTTTTAGATTGTATTTTTGTCGTCTTGTTTTAATGTCGGCTTTCGGAAGACTAAGAGTTGGGAATATCGCGAAACGGAATTGTGGCTCAACCTATGATGGATCCTCTAATTGGATCAATCTGTTTAAATTAGAGGTATATTTCTCGTGTGCGTTTGTATGTCACTAAACTCCTCCTAAACGACTGGACCGATTTTGAAATTTTTTGTGTGTGTTGAGGGGGTTTTGAGAATGGTTTAGATTCACAAATCAGTGTGGCAGATGGCGCTGCAGTGACGCGAGTGAAACCGTGGGACACAGCTAGTTTCATATAAATGTATGCGCTTATTATATTTCCTAGTAAAATATAAGAAAAACTTGTGCGAAAATTGTTCAATCAATTGAAAACAGTGCAAACCTGCTTCAAATATAAATTAATTATATGGATGACTAAATGTATATAGAACGTTCTGAAATTTATGTAACATGAACAAACACAAAACTAAAGATTTTTCTTAGCTTAAGAGGTTTTTTTAATCTCCTTTATAAAATAGGGGTAAGGCGTAGCAGTTTATTCACGCTCCGAAACAGGTAACTAAGCAATTGAAATGCTACTTGTTGAAAGGCAACAGCAAATATTAAGTGATTTGTATTCAATTGGAAGCTGAATGGCGAAAATTGCCGCTTCCACTGGGTGAGTGAACAACCCAACGCGAAAATGCTTTTTATAAGATTCTATAAGTTAATATATTTCATAATAAAATAAACCAGAAAGGTGCCTCTCGTTATGTGATTACTACGGTACTACGGTGTGTGAGTTTCCGGTGTCTCATGGAGGGAGGCAAGAGGAAGGGGATGTTATGATCGTCGGTAGTCATGAAAAAGATCATTTGGACCCCCCTCTTTCTCCCGCACAACGGTGTAAAAACGTAACAATAGGCCGTTTCTTATTTGCATAAAAATAATTAAGTGATGTTTGATAAGCAATGTAAATAAATTTCCGTCTAATCAAGGGCGGAGATAGGCAGTAACAACCATAACTCCCCTTTGCATAAACTCAATCGATACTCCAATTTCGATGTCAACGCGAGGGGAGGCATTTCAATCACAACGTTTCTACATAACCTCTAATTGGATGTTTATGTGCGTCGGTAGTCATAAAAAGTTTTCGACTGTAAGTTTGCCCCCTGTACATCGTACTTTGTTAACTATCAAATATTTTTTGTAGTACCAAGTACCTTATTCAATATTCATTGCAGTCGATTCAACGAAGACCAAGAAATCTTTCTCAAAATATCACAAGTAAAGAAAAAGATATAGTTTCATCACATGTGGTACGTATGTAAGAGTTACCAAAGAACATTCGAGGTAAACGTTAATAATGGAACAGGATGTGATTTATCTAGATAGCAAACACAATTCATATTTTAGTCCATTATATCGTCACATTTTTTTTTAGTTTTTCCCCCATCATGTACAGGGCCTTTGTTGTTGCTGATTTAGTTGTTTGCAATAGAATAATTTAGTAATCATAGCAAACAGCTATAAGTGTCTATATATACCTACGTTCTACTATAACATTATTGTATAGTTATAGGTGCTGTTATTGGCATATTGATTGTGCAGATTATGCCAATAGTCGATTATATCGTCACGTTATGAATTATGAAAATAAATCTATAATCACTATGATAGTTATAAACTTTCATTTTAGTCTTAAACAGTCGTAAATCGCTTATTTTAGAAGCGAGGAAGCCATAACACGTTCTCGGATTGCTACTGTAAGTTTACCGCTATTTATTGCCACAACTGCCATAAAAATGTTGGAAAAACACATTAGAGAGACTAAAGGATGCACGCAAAACGCCTGCGTCATGATAACAAGTTATTATACTTTTCCTTTAGTTTTATGAGTTGAAATATTTTTTTAAGATTTGTATATAAGTACTAGTTGCGGTACACAGAGCTCGGTGGAGGAACAATGCTAATGCCGCCGCCAACACCTTATTGGACTATATACTGACCACGACCACTCCGCCAGGAATGCGGCCGAGGTGAAGACAAATTGCGGTTTCACCGAAAGCTACTAAACCTCACGCATTACTAGTGGTTTGTTGTTTTGCAACAGAGGGAAGAAGGGAGGAGGAGTGGCACGTCTGCATACTACAAAAATCAAACTAATTGCAATGTCACTTGTATTCAATTCCTCTAATACAAAATACACATTATCAATAGGCGCTGAAACGTCTATATTTTAGGGCCCATCAGTTACAATCCTGGATCGATTTAGTAGAATATCATCCATGTAGAGTCACAATCAAACACACAAGAAAATCTTTTTCAGCGATAAAGCATATTTTTTTCAAAATAAGACAACAACTATGATATAATATGATGACGATATGATGATACTATATATCTAGGCTGAAGTTCTTCAAAATGAGACCATAACGGTTATATGTATATGCTGCTATCCAGTCATGATCTACTTTTCAATTTATTTATTTTCATTCAAAATAAGAGTAGCGGTTCACAGAATACAGCAAATAAAATACTTTCGCAAAAAAGTTCTGTGATATACGGACGGACGGACATGACGAATATATAAGGGTGCCGTTTTTTGCCACTTGGCTACGGAACCCTGAATGTTACTAATCCCTGATATTAAACGAATATGGTTGTCCTTAATAAATCTTATTAGTTTAACTGTTGTCCCGTAAACCTGGTGTATGAATTAATGTACTGATAATAATTAATAGTGTAGTAAAAGTACCTACGTTTAGTTCTGGTTTACACGATCAATGAGTTTGCGCTGAGAAATGTGGAGAAGGGACTTTACACTCGAATAATTCAAGATTCTATCTAGTTGTTCAATATCTGAAGCATCGTACGTGTACGTACATAAATTTGTGTACTATATTGTATGACTATTTATCCCGTCCGTTTCGCCGGAATCTTCAAAAGACCTTTTAATGTTTGGGGATAAAAGGTAATTATTGTGTCAATGACAAATAGAAATAGTCAGTAAGGACCGTAATAAATTTGCGGCTTCTCTGTTATCCTGACGTCAATGTTGCGAACGGTCACTTTAAAAAAAATATTATTATGTTATTCGCCTTCTTATTTTCAGTCAATTTTTAATGTTAGAAGAGCTATTGATTTAGATACTGACTAAAAGTAGATATTTCAGTTTATGTAAGTAATGACTCTTTTGGTGTTTATATAAAAACATTTTTTTGTCTATTTGTTTTTTTTGGACTCTGAAATAGTAAGAAATCTACTTATTGTGCAGAACTTTAGCAATCTTATTCAGGAATCTTTAAAAAAATACTGGGAAATAAAGAGTTTGCTACTCTTTATTTCCCAGTATTTTTTTAAAGATTCCTGAATAAGATTATAACAGACATAACAGATAATTAATCAGCAAACAAGTGAATAATGAAACGGTGTTTAATATATTATACGAGTTTATTTAAAAAGATAGTGTATATTTCGAGTCCTTATCGAAACAAATCTAATGATCCCAAACACGATAGAATTGCTTTACTTTTCTGAAGTTTCCATGCTCACTTGGTAACCATAAAATGGATCAAATATGACTTGCAAGATTTTATTACGTTACCATGGCTTCCTATCGTCTTTATTATCAGATAAGCGCCATACCTTAATAATTTTGTACCGGCATTCGATTTATATATATTATTACGAATGCAAAATTTCAGCTCAATCGTTAGTCTATCTTACTAATAAAAGTTTGTATGTTTGTTTGTTTGTTTGTTACTCCTTCACGCAAAAACTGCTAACTCGGAATAACACAAGATGGTTTTTATCCCAAAAAAAAGTTTTTATGGTAATGCCATGGGAGGGATCGAAACTTAGGCGGGTGAAACCGCGGGGCGCGTAATATATAACTTACAAGATTTTATTATAAGCAAGCATCACGACACATGAAATTAAATAAAAACTTATAACTATGTGGATTTGCTAACGTTTTTTTTTCCAATTAGACTCAATGTTTATTGAAACGTTTAAAGTGAACAGACATCAATAATGTTATGAGAAATTGAAAGTGCACCCGCCGCTATAATTGTCATTTAAATGCAGAGCCTTGAGACTGACTCGAGTGGGAAAATCGATCATTAATCGAATTTATAAAATGTGTAAAAATGAATAATGAATTTATAAAAAAATATTGATTACAATATTAGATAATAAAAACAGGTGGTGTGCATGTAGGGCCACGCGCAGTGAAGGGTTCCATAGTTGCGTATGACAACTTTGATTTCACTCTCAAAAAACATCTAAAAACGAGCCCATATAGAACGTAGGTAGGAGGAAGTGTGTGTGTAAGTAGACGTGGTAACTACTTCACTCTCAATTCAAGTAGGTACTCCCGAGCGTGGCTTAACCACAGATTAATAAACCTAACCTGGCTTAACCGNNNTAACCGCCAGTGATAATGTCTGCTTCTAAAGGTAAAATAACTTTTCAGATTGGCTCATTAGTTTCGAAGCCTATTCATAACAAACAAACAATTTTTTGCTCTTTATATTAGTGTAGATTATAGTTATTGCTTCCGCTCCATACATTTCGAAACCATTGATGTGTGTGAAAAACAGCTATAATATAATTTATAAAAAGTGAGAAAGGTTAGCCGAAGATCGAGGCCAGTGGCGTACTATTGAAGAGGCCTATGTCCAACATTGGACTGTAATAGGCTGATGATGATGATGATGATTTACATCATTTTAAAGGCGTGGCATTACTTGCGTGATACAGAATTGCATACTGCGCAAGTGGCATAAAGGACGAGCGCGGTTAAGCATTTTGCACGACTTTCCGCTGCTTATTTTTCTATGCTGTGCAATTAAACGTCCAGTATCCCCGTGTTGAACGTGTTAAGTTAATCATCCTAAATATTATATTACCAACCAACGGGGCGTATAGCGGTTTGGCATCTGTCTGTGTGTAAACGAACGAATGTATAAAAATTATTGCCTTTGTATTCAGTACTATCTGTGTATCTTATATAAGTGTGCTTTACAGAAATGTTTCGTAGCTACATGCAAAGACCTATAAAAATGTAGAGTATATTCATAAAGTTGAAAGGTACTGTAAATTCTATTTGAAATGGGTAAAAGAAAATAAATATTTTTACGGCTCTCATGCCGGCTTTTGTTGCCAAAAATCTGACAGCTTTGACGTTAACAGTATTCACATTTCTTTGTAAGAACCATTGAGTTATATGTACTACGTACGTAATAATTACTCAATGGTAAGAACCCGAGTTGTGTTCTCTTTTCTTCTCTTTGTATATATTTTTTTATGGTAGGTATAGGGGGGCAAACGAGCAGTTGTAGCCATTTTCATGACTACCGACGCCCATAGACATCTGCATAGAGACTATACAGATGCGCTGCCCCCCTTTCTCCTCCCACCTCCATGGGCCACCGGCTACTTACACACCGCACGAAACGCGACAGCACAGCTGTCACTTCACGCCGGTCTCGTGTAAGCGAGAGGTACCTCCCCGGTCGTGCCAGCCCAATTCGGCTGCATGCAAGCATACAGCGTGGCACTACCTCTTACTAAATATATATATATACACCATATGATAGCGTAATTATAGCCTAATGCTTCATACATTTTTAATTACTAGTTTTATGATCTAACTAGCTGTGCCCTGCGGTTTCACCCGCGTTTAATTTATAAGAAATCCATATAAACTTCAGCACCCTATTTCACGCCCTTAGGGGTTGAATTTCTAACAATCCTTAGCAGATGTCTATGTCTTATTATATTTACGTGCATGCCAAATTTCAGCCCGATCCGTCCAGTGGTTTGGGCTTTGCGTTAATAGATCACTATGTTAGTCCTTTTGTATACCTTTGAATTTTATATATTTTACGGTCAATGTGATTAACCGGGCCGTATCCATAAGGGCCGAGTATTATGAATAGTTCCCAACAGAATCGGACAATTTGATAAATTTATTGCTTAGACCGGTCCATGCTATAATGCCCGTTAGCCCGTGGTCCATTAAATATATTAACGTAAGCAATAGTTTGAATTTATCATATTATGGACCGAACGGTTCGCTATTAAGCAGGGCATTTTGAATAATTCGCTCGTGTTATTACGTTAAATTGTATAATTTCTTTTATACTATTATGTGGCCCATGGAGGTTTTAGAAGAAAGGAGGAGGAGGAGAACGCATCTGTATAGCCTGTATGCGGATGTCTATCAAATTTCGTCCTATTATTTTCACTCAAAACACTTGCCTTTATATCATCATACTAGTGTAATTATATAACTAATAATAATAACAATCACATAAGAGATTTATTATCATCATCATTCACTTAACGCACAAGATTGTGACTGATTCAGTAATTTTTGAAGGCAACCTACATTTTCAGATGCCAATAATGATATTAAAAAGAAGTTTGTTTAATGAGTATCCGTTTTTAAATAAATAAATAAATAAACGTTTATTTTGCAAGATTCGTAGGTACAAAAAATAAAGCAAATAACAATTAATTTTAACTCATTGCAAAATTGGTCTCAAGTTCGGCATTTGCCGACATACATGTTAGAAAGAAGAAGAAGCTGTTTTTAGCCTGGCCACTCCTCCCAAGCCTCTCCTGTATGGGCAGTCAGGTATAGCCTTGGAGATCACAAAGGCACTCAAGTCCCCGCAGCACGGCAAGGTGGCAGCATCTTCGGGAGAAAACACATTCTCTCTCCTCTTCTTCATGTCATTTTATGTTCCTTCCTATAAGAATTTCGTAAGTTTAATTTCGTTAATAAACAAAAACACTTATTTTTATTTATATTATTATCTTGCCCAAAATGGTTTGGCCCTTATTCATTTTGACCGGGCAAAATGATTAGGAATGCAATTTTAATCAAATTGTCCATGTGACATGGGCATTATGTATACAGGCCGGACACTATTAATAGGGACCAGACTTCTCTAGTTGCCCTAAACATAGGTATACATATAAAAATGAATATTTTTCACGGAAAAAAATATTCACTTATAGTATAAAACAGCAGCATGGGCCCAATTTTAAAAAAATACTTCAAATAATTTGCCGAATGGTGAAATTCTGCTGCATTTCAGTATGACACTCATATTATGTGATTGTCAAATTAGGGACTTTTAACTTAGAATAAATCTGGGAAAAAAAATGCATCAGTCTTCGTGTCAATGTTTTTTCATACTCCATCTAAGCGGCTAGACCGATTATCAAGAAATTTTAAATTCTGTGCCTGAACTATGAAATCTGTGTCTCCTTTAACGAATGATGTAAGTCGACTTGTAACCTTTTTTGTTTTTTTTTTAATATAAAATAATCAGCAAAAATTTTACGATTTTTGGGTCCAACTCAAGTACATCTATTTCCTATTGTTTCGGAGATAATATGGTGAAAAGGGTTACAAGTATTTATTTATTTTTATTTATTTATTAATTTATTAACCACACTTATAATCTATCTTCACAGTTACCCAATACGATAGATTTAGCCATTTTAACATAGTTATTAATAAATAAGTAACTAAGTATCTATACAATTTAAGTTCATTAAACATTATAAAACAATACACAAGCATTATAATAATAATTAATAATTAATAATCATGACAATAAATAATAACAAATAGGAAACACTTATACAATTCAATATAATAATAATAATCTAATAATAATAATATAATAATAGCATAATCAATGTCAATCTATACAATAAAATGTCATAAAATCTATACAGGCTGGTCAAAACGGTGACGTCCAAAAATTTTTTTTGGATTGCTGACATCTGGATGTACTCGGAAATACCCCATATATGTTAAGCGATTTTTTGTAGCTTACGAGATATGATTTTTTTTCATAATATTTTAAAATTTCCTACCTAACTATTAAAACATTTTTTTTCTTTGTGAATTAAGCCATTTTTGTTATTATTTTTTTTTGTCTCTTAGTCCATATTAGTTGTACTTTCACGTGTAAATCACTAGCTTCCTACTATTGATAAAAGATATTAAATTTTTTTATCGAAAATAAATAATTTGCGTTTGAGCGAGTCGCAGTTCAATTTTTAAATTTTAATAAAAAAAAATAAAAAAGTTTCATGAATTCTAACTAATTTTAAAAACTTCCTAAGACCCTCAGCTTTGATTATAATACAAAGTAAGTTGTACTTGATAGGCCTATTTTAGCCGTAAACTGCCTTTAAATGTACAGGGGCGTAAAATGTCCTAAATTAATTAATTCTTTTAAAAGCACCTATTGGTTATTTCTAAGGTAAACTAGGTTGGCTATGTGTGATATAATTACCTTTCAGTGAAATTAAAACATTAAGATGGCAAAACTAAAAGTTCACGTAGGTATGGTATCATTTAAATTTCTTTAGCAGCACGTAACTTACAACTTTTAGCTCGGGTCATAAAACACCACCTGCAGGACAAAGGAATGATGATAGTGTGGTCGCCCGTAGCGCGCCCTCTCACTCACTCCTCGGTTACCTGGCTCTGTCGACCGTAAGGGCGCTTGTCCACCGCCGCCGTCACCGTCACGTCACCGAGAACGAGATGACGGCGCCGAAGTAGCGGTACATACATTTACATTACATTACTTAGCCGCGTGTCCACCGCATACCGTCACCCGAGCGCCGTCATCCCGGCCCGCCGAAATTGCGAGTAGATCGGCGTGACCGCTAGATCGTCGCCCGAGATTTTGACGGGCCGATGTGCCGGCAAAACAAAACATATATGAACTTGTCCACACACTGCCGTCGCCGTCGCCGTCGCACCGTACACGAGCTCAGTTATTATTTTGTTTGTAATTAATTATCATTAATTAGTATAACATTGTAATAAAAATGGCGAAAAATTTTAAATACGATATTTATTCATCATTAGAAATTATAGAAAGTAAAGAATGTTTGTGGGATAAAACCAAGAAAGTGTCCAAAGATAAAGTTTTGCGTAGAAATGCATGGTGCGATTTTTAAAAATTAATCTAGCCATCACTTTATTTCTTCGTAAACGTGACTACCACGCATGACAGCTGGAATAAACTACTGACGTGACGGTGACGGCGGCGGTGGACAAGCGCCCTAAGGCCGTAACCGAGGACCAATGACGTCACGAGCGTGGTCAACTGATGAAATAAAATCATTGATTTTACATTTTGAATCACTGCCTGAGCTATGGCAAATATCAAATCCACATACTACACACTAATAGCTAGTCTCATATTCGTATCTCGCGTCTTAATCGCCGGTGAAATCTTGTCTCATAAATATTGAAAATCGTCCGGTTTCATTCGAAGAAAGTTTTTGAAACATTTTGGATCTTCGTTTTTCAATTCAGACAACAATTGGTTAAATGCCCCTAGCTGCGCTCTTTTTAGGGTTCCGTACCGGGGATTTTATAAAGAGATGGTTTACGCACACGAAATAAACACGGAAGCAGAGCTGCGTGAAAAACTAAGGCAGGCCGCAACAAAAATTAGACAAAGTACTAGTAGTCTTAGGAGACTGAAACAGAATTTTTTAAGACGTTGTAGATTATGTATTGAAGCGGAAGGAAGACACTTTGAAATTTACTATGAATAAAAATCAATCATAACTGTTTTGTTTTATTAATTATTAATGTATCACAATAATTAATCACACATAGCCAACCTAGTTTACCTTAGAAATAACCAATAGGTGCTTTTAAAAGAATTAATTAATTTAGGACATTTTACGCCCCTGTACATTTAAAGGCAGTTTACGGCTAAAATAGGCCTATCAAGTACAACTTACTTTGTATTATAATCAAAGCTGAGGGTCTTAGGAAGTTTTTAAAATTAGTTAGAATTCATGAAACTTTTTTATTTTTTTTTATTAAAATTTAAAAATTGAACTGCGACTCGCTCAAACGCAAATTATTTATTTTCGATAAAAAAATTTAATATCTTTTATCAATAGTAGGAAGCTAGTGATTTTACACGTGAAAGTACAACTAATAAGGACTAAGAGACAAAAAAAATAATAACAAAAATGGCTTAATTCACAAAGAAAGGTAGGAAATTTTAAAATATTATGAAAAAAAATCATATCTCGTAAACTACAAAAAATCGCTTAACATATATGGAGTATTTCCGAGTACATCCAGATGTCAGCAATCCAAAAAAAATTTTTGGACGTCACCGTTTTGACCACCCAGTATAAAAATACAATTAACTCAAATTTAAACTACGATTATTGTCAACTTAACCTAATTACAATAATAACTTAATTTAATATTCAAAAAATTACAATACAAATTTCATTTCAAACCCAATTTAATTATTACACAATATATTTAATGTCGTTTTTGTGAATTCATTCTGCGAACATACAAATAAGTTGATGCTATCGGCTACTCTAGTAGCAGAAAAAAAGTGCTTATTGATATCAAACAAGTTGTACCCCTTTATGTATTGTTCCAAAAGCAATTTCTTGTGTTTAGTTTTAGGCTTTATAGTATTGCACAATGACTTAACTAAACTTGTATCATTTAACATATATTCCTTACTCGTATTAGAACATCTTAGTAGGTACAACTGGTAGTTTTTTCGAAAAAAATCAAGATTTTCTGCAAATTTATAATATTTTTCGAAAAACATTATAAAGAGAATATCAATAACATGATGTACTCAGGTCTTAGATCGATTCTAGTCTCCTTGGTTCATAAAATAGAATTTTTTACATCTTATTTTCGCTCTCCTGTAAAATTAAGATTTTGCACTTGTATCACTTATCACAGGAGGCAGAAATATATTTTCATACCTTTTTATATCGATATTTTCACATGCAATTAAGAGGGTGATACCGCAGGGCGCAGCTATCCTACTAATATTATAAATGCGAAAGTTTGTAAGAATGTTTGTTACTCTTTCACACAAAAACTACTGAACGGATTTTCATGAAACTTCACAGTCATATAGCTTTCATATCAGAATAACATAATAAGTTAAAATTTTGAATATTTTTTTAAAGTCAGAAATCCACGCGGGCGAAGCCGCGGGCGGAAGCTAGTTAGTATATAATTAAATCTCTAAATTAAAAAAGAAACGAATAATAATTTAGGTGAATATACCAGAATATGTGATGTTAAATATCAGCGATTGAATTGAAACTGTTCAGCAAACACATGTACAGTCATGTGAACCTGTAAATATCGACGAGCCGCCACCGCGAGTAACGACCGGAGCGCGAGTGCAGATTTGTTCCCAATTACTCGCTATAGTTCAATCGAGCGACATACAAATGTATTTCGATATACTTCATGTAATTTAGTGACTGTGCTTTGAGCGCCTATTTATTGGTTAGAAAGAAAGTAGCACTTTTATATTTTATTTATTGCTCAATATTTAAGGACAAATTAGCATTAATTATTATTATTATTATTATCGTATCAACCAGCAAAAAAGTTCCTTTTAGTTCGTCATGCAAATAAAATCAAGTAGGCTGCGACGGATTTAATCCCACCGGAGCGCTCTAGCTGCTGTGTCTCTTTACATAGAAAGTCGTTTGTAAATTGTGCCTTCTCTGATCTAGTTGTTGATATTTTCAATTTTATATGAAGCGCTCGCAATGTGACTTAATATGCTGTTTTGATAAAACAAACGACAAACATAGGATAAAGTAGTATTAGACATTTATCTATACATATAATATTCATTTTGTCTGTCTTGTGCAGCTTTCACGCAAAAATTACTGGACGGATTTTGATGAAACTTTTTTGTTCTATAGGAATTAGGCCTTGATAACATTCAGGCTATAATGTATCAATATAATATATAATTCTGCAGTCGGTATCTCGACTTAAAATACACAATATTAGGGCAAAATAATGGATTGACAATTCGGCCACATAACATTACACGTTACAATGACAACATATTTTGACAAGACAACGGCTGTGTGGTCAACTAGTTCATTATATTATTATGGCATATGATGTTAACAAGCTGTTAGGTAACGTATTAAATGGTAAGTGCTCAGCAAAGCACACATATACTTTCAACATAAAAAAGGATTAATGCGAATAATATGTAATAGTACCTTACGAAGTAGACTGTCTGACAAAACATCACAAAACTGACTGACTGACTGACAAAACATCACAAAACGATATCCATAGCAACAGTGTAACTTAACAAAACAAAACTCAGGGCTTACGTCTGACGCGGTTATTTTCACAGGACACATATTTGTTTATGAAAATTAGAGGTAAACAGGATATTAGGTGGCACGATATAAATTATTAAAAAACAAAAAACCCGACTGCAAAATATAACCACTAACTAAAAAGGGAAAAACAAGTTCTATAATTTAGTGTGTAGAGTATACAGTACACCGTACATTATATTTTATTCGATGCTTACATAAACAACAGACAAATTTTAATGCATTAAAAATATAATTTATACGTTAAAAATTAACGCAGGCGGGACAAACAAATTACTCAAATATTGACAGTAGTTTAATTAGATTTCCACAAAAGGGTTTAATTGATGTTCGACTAATGCTAGATACAGATTGTACTAATTATAGATTTGTTTGTCCCGCCTGCGTTAATTTTTAACGTATAAATTATATTTTTAATGCATTAAAATTTGTCTGTTGTTTATGTAAGCATCGAATAAAATATAATGTACGGTGTACTGTATACTCTACACACTAAATTATAGAACTTGTTTTTCCCTTTTTAGTTAGTGGTTATCTTTTGCAGTCGGGTTTTTTGTTTTTTAATAATTATTATTTTATTTCAGACTTTTTAGTTTTTTTTTTATATATAAGTGGCCCAGTTTAGAATGCTTAAAGTAGGTACCTCTAACAATTTGTAAGTTAGCAAGTTTTTTATTTCTAAGTATTTTTTTAGAATAGAATAGAATATAATTTATTTGCAGGAACATGGTATACAAGATGTTTGTTAATATAATTAATTAGATTCCAGCATGTTTCACTGAGATAATCAGCATGCAAATGTTTATAGACATTGAGTATTATTATTATTAAGTCAATACACAGATTTCCATACCTAATTTACTAACAATAATTAATTTAATATTATGTATCATTACTATTAAATATGTCGTTCGCGATTAAATTCATATAAATAAAATGTCATAATTAATTGAATTAGTAACAATATAATTAAGATAAATTAAGTATATTTAGAATAGTAATGATAATAATATGTCCTTATTTATAATGCAAGATTTTGTTATATAAATTCCTTTAGGTCATAATAACATTTTTCAACTAACCATTGTTTCAATTTACATTTAAAATATTTTAATGGAAGGTTTCTAATATTTTCCGGGATTGCATTATACACTTTAACCGCCATTGGATAGCAACTTTTACGATAAAATATAGTTCTTCCGTTTGGTATTGCAAGTCGAGTTGGATCCCTTGGTTTGTACTTATTATCTAATTTATTCAGGTCTATAAATAGTTCAGGATGCTTTTTCACGAAAATACACAGTTCTAATTCTAATATATAAATTGATGTCATTGTAAGCAATCCAAACTTTTTGAATAGTGGTCTGCATGAATCAAGTGGACCAGCATGCCCAATTGCTCGAATACATTTTTTTTGGGTTAAAAATACGCTATTTATGTTTAATGCGTTTCCCCATACTATTACCCCGTATCTTAAGACTGATGCTACATAACCATGATAAGCTATAATTGCTGCCTTTCCATCTACAGTTTTATTAAGCGTGCGCAAGGCAAATGTAAATTTATTAAGTTTTTTACAAATATTTTCGGTGTGTGCCTACCAATTACCAATTACATTTACTGTCCAGAGTGATTCCTAGAAAATTCGCAATATTTACTTGTTCTATTTCGTTGTTTACGTATTTTAGCCTGAAATTTTGTAATGGTTTTTTATGTGTAAATTGCATTATCTTTGTTTTTTTTATGTTAACTTTAAGACCGTTTGATTCTAGCCATTCAATAACGCATTTGGTGGTGTTTGTAAGTTCGAGTTCATAGGTATTTTTTTCTGAATCTTCAGGTATTATAACTGATATGTCATCGGCGAACAATATGCATTGTTGATTTACAGCTTTTGGTAGATCGTTTATATAAAGAAGGAATAGAAGAGACCCTAAGATACTGCCTTGTGGCACACCTGCTTCATTTAACAGAAAAGATGATCTAATTTTTTTTAATTCGTTACCTTGTATTCGGCTAATTTCTACGCATTGAGAGCGGTTTCTTAGATACCGGCTAATCCATTGTAGTGGTTTTCCTCGTATACCATAGTATTCGCATTTATTTATTTTCGTTAAACGTTATATCTTTTATCTGAAATTGAAACTGCAAGTTATATATACTTTTGGAATTGCCATTTAAAACCCTTTATTTTGATACCCCACTCGATGGGATTGGAAAGAAAAAAAAAATTTTTACCTCACAATGTGGGGTCCGAAATCTGCCATTTTGTTTTTTTATTTTTCTTATGTACCCAGTGTCACTCGCGCTATCAAAGCGAATCTAACGACACCACATGCGTTAAAATCCTTCCAGCCGTTCAGGCTGTAGCAGGGAACATAGAAATCTACATACATACATACATACATACATACACTTGAAAAACATTACCCTCCTTTCTGTGGCAGTCGGGTAAAAATAACAATTACATTTCAGATACTTCACGTTACTGGAGACCTTACCAAATAAATAAACATTAATAAAAAATCATTAAGTTTTTTGGACTCATAATTTGTATGTAAGTTAGATTGTAAACAATATTAGGTATACATAGAAAGAATACAAAACACTTAATTTAGTACCCATTATCTGAGTAGGGAAATTAGCCTATACAGCCTTATCAAAACGAAAGAAACGAAACGGTATAATATTCATGAGTCTGTTGCAGTAAGCATTGAAATCTAAATACTTATGACATTACCCTCCTTATGAAGCAATCGGATAAATAGATTTGATACCAAATTATTATATTTTGTGAATTATATTATGTTTATTAAAGTAGGTATACGTATATATTATATTATATTGTAAATATATTTTTTTATGGTATAGGAGGGCAAACGAGCAGCCGGAGCCATTTTCGTGACTACCGACGCCAACAAACATCCTCATTGAGGCTACACAGATGAGCTGCCCTCCTTTCTCCTCCCACCTCCATGGACCACCGGCTACTTATACACCGCACGAAACGCGACAGCACAGCTGTCACTTTACGCCGGTCTCGTATAAGCGAGAGGTATCTCCCCGGACGTGCCGGCCTAATTTGATTGCATGTGTGTGCAGTGTGGCACTACTTCTTAATATTTTATGTAATAAGAAGTTACACGAAGAATTTAATTAACGAAGAGAGTGCGGGGATGAAAAGGTTTATGGGTGTGCGCTGTCATTAGATGAAAACTTCGAGAACAGTTGTTACATTAGCAGACGCCGACCCAAGTTATGTTATGTCCGAAAGTTTGGATTATGGCACGCATTAACTTAGCTCTTAACACAAAGAGTTTTTATTACATAATATTATCAATTTATGTGTTCAAATAGGAGTTCAAATTGGGGAAGGACTCTATGGGGGGGTATTACGTTCAACAATGGACTACAGGCTGATTCAATCAATCAATCAATATGTTCAAATGTGATTACTGGACGAAGGTGTCAGTATAGGTTAGTTATATAAACTATAGATACTATAAAACAAAGTCGCTTTCCGGCGTCTGTGTGTGTGTGTGAGATGTGTGCTGAGTCAACACAGGTCGCTGTACTCCAGAGAGCCTCTGGAGTACAGTGACCTGTGTTGGACGCATATATTTATTAAACATTAAGTATAAATTTATTTATTACTAACATATTTTGTAAGATCGCAATGACATTGTCCCATGGAGGTAGGAGGAGGAAGGGGGGCAGCGCATCTGTATAGCCTCTATACCTATGTCTATGGATGTCGGTAGTCATGAAAATGCCTTCAATTTTTCGTTTGCCTCCTCAAACTATAACAAAATTATAGAAATAATCGATGGTAGATATAGACATCGTCTGTCGATTCATAAATAGTTGTTCAGCTACAAGATGATTAGTTGGCAAAGGTCTATAAAAAGCAGATACTAATGCTTGCTTGCCTCGTGTCCATTAAAATAGTAAAAAATGGAGCCCGTGTCCAGCTGCGAAGCGATAAAAGCAGTCTTTGTTAGAGTTATATTATATAGTTTTCGTATATTTACGCGAATGCTGCTCATGATTAAGATTCTTTAAACGGATTCTATCGCGTTCGATGCAAATATCCAGTTGCAGAATATGACGTAATCTCCGCAATGAACGAGTCTATCAATTTAGATATATTTGATAGACTCGTTCATTGCGGAGATTTCGTCATTTTCTGCAACTGGATAGAGTTACCTATATTAATCTAACACATCCGCATCAACCTCATAATCATTCGCATCTCCTTTATGTATACTCCTCACGTCTGTAACTTGTTAACTGTTGGGGTTATAATTGAATATTAGTATCAAGTGAGGCGCGGTAGAGGTTAATGTATCCCAAGAGCAGCGTGAGGGCCACATTTACATGAATTATAAGTACGATGGTGTCTAACCCTTCCTATTAAATTATGTCACAAAAATTCAAGTTGATTATTATTAATAATTATTCTTAGCGACCACAATCACGTGTCTCGGCAGTGCTGTCACAACTATACCCTGGTCATGTTTCAATATTGTATTGAATTTTAAACATCAAATATAATTAAATAGTTTTCACTACGTAGTATAAAACAAAGTCGATTTTCGCTGTCTGTGTGTCTGTGTGCTTAGATCTTTAAAATTACGCAACCGATTTTGATGGGTTTTTTTTTAATAGATGTAGGTAATGATTTAAGAGGAAGGTTTATATTATGTATTATAAATTCATTTTTGAAGTCCGAAATCCACACGGGTAAAGCTGCGGGCGGAAGCTAGTACTTTTTATTTATGTATTATTTACCATAGATGTTATTCTGGTAGCAATCAATTCGTTACTATTCTATTGATAGTTCGACGGTCTTGTAGTTTACTGGTAAGCATGTTCAAACAAAGACGATTTTTCCATTTCATTTAACAAGCCCAAGTCAGTAAGTTATATCGTGCCTCGAAGAGCACATTCATTTGTCCATTCCGGCCTTATTTCTTTCTATTATTGTCGGACTGCCGTGATAATAGAGTATGAGAATGAGGCAATAAATATTGCACTTCTGCGCGCACACTTGTGCATTGTATCCTGTCTCTATGTAGTATCTAAGGAGATGTCCGCCGTAGTCGAAATTCCGTTAGTGCGACATTATTATTATTATCTAATGAATTCTTTGATTCTTTGGATACCCAGCGGTATAATATCATTTTTGTATGTAGAGGATAAAAATATCCCCCCATTTTGTTTATTATTTAGGTATTGAAATTAGGTTTTTAAATTTCTCCCTTATAGTAGCAAATTTTAGGCTCAAAATTGCAATCTTTTGTCAATACAACTGAAAACCATATTTATATTCAGATCAATATACCGTGCAGTGTTGGAACTTTGTATTGAATTTATGTCTTTAAAAATATTCATTATTATTTTCATTTACTCGACCGCTAAAATAGTGACGTAATCTCACACGAACCTTGGACCACCAACGTATTTGGTCCAAGGTTCGTGTGAGATTACGTCACTATTTTAGCGGTCGAGTTGAGTGTCCAGGTGGCTATAGCGATATCTACCGTTTGTAAGAGGATATTCTTTTATATTTTATATATAAAAGATCATCAAACATTTCAAACCAAAGGAAATAAAAGAGTAAATGAAAATAATAATGAATATTTTTAAAGTTTTACTCTTATAGACATCAAAACCAGATTAAACTGCCAGTGGGTTGTGTCGTAATTTCAGAAGACTCCAGCGTATAATACGAATCAGCATAACCGTTACGACTGATTGATCGACTGCTTCGAAAGAAATGCTTCCCGAGCCGCGCTTTGCCGAACAGGTCAGGCTTAGTAAGAAGTAGTGAAAAACTGCATGCTTGCATGCAGCCGAATTGGGCCGGCACGACCGGGGAGGTACCACTCGCTTATACGAAACCGGCGTACTGAAAGCTATGCTGTCGCGTTTCGTGCTGTGGGCAAGTAGCCGGTGGCCCATGGAGGTGGGAGAAGAAATGAGGACAGTGCATCTGTATAGCCTCTATGCGGATGTCTATGGACGTCGGTAGCCATGAAAATGGCTACGACTGCTCGTTTGTCCCTATACCATAAAAAGGTCGCAATGTAACAGTGCGTGGTTCTATCCCATGTCCTCCTACTAATAGCAGTACACACAATATGACTAATAGCGTGCTTGTATATGTACAGAATGTACGCCATGGTGTGAGTGACTATATTATACTTGTTTTCTCCTTTTGATAAAAAAAGGCTTGAAAAACATAGCGTAACTCATATCCTCAAGAGAGTACGGATCTCTCAGATATTCAGTTTTTGAATCCTTATTCGTAAATAGCTCATCTCAACATTATAACTCCTCATTACTTTTACAGTTTCTTACTGGAGTACCGCAGCCAAGAAAGTAGGATGCCTGGCAGTAGAGTAGTCACGACTGTAGCCATATTGGTTAAAGGTATTTAAGTGCCAACTTAAAATATTACAATATTCATAAGCAGAAGGCAGATTTATATTTAGATCATGATGCGGAAGCGCGGTTGTCTTATATTAGCAAGATTGCGGGGCTGCAGGTACAATCACTAAACTGTAAATAATAAATGTTGCTAACAGTTTAAGAATTTGGTATACTTGAGTAAATGTATTTCGGGAATTAATTCTGCGAGAATGATAATTATGAGGAAATGTATGTATAATGAAACTGAGTCTAAATTTACAATGTTTTTCAGTAAGAAAATATTATTAATCATGATTTAACTATTCGTTATGTTCAATGTACTAAAGTGTCAAGTAGTTGAAAAGTTATACCTATTAGGTATGTTGTTTTTATGAATTATTCTACTCACTTATGTATTAATTTAAGGTCTAATTTTGAATAAGATTCGAAAAGATCGATTGCTTTTTGATTGAAGGTTAACCGGGTTAACCTTATAGAATATATTATTGGAGTAATATTTTATCATGGAATTGTGAATATTCAATACACAAACACATTAATTTTGCCTTTTATAAAATTATTTGAAATACTAGCTCGATGAATGAATACTAACTCTTTTAATCTTAAATTAAGATTACTTGAACTAGCTGATTTATATTGCGTACTTAAATTTTCACAGAAGTATAACAAGTCATTCAAGTGGAGTCGCGATAAGGGCTCTATAACTTGACTGAATTACTCGTAAGTCGCACTGCGTGTTATTTTGCTAGGCAGCTTGTGATATTAAAATATTTAAACAATATATCTATAGTTAATAGAGATAAATAATTATTTATTAGTATTTTGTTTCAATTTTGTTCACGAGAAAAATACTCAGAACATGTAAGTAGAAATCAATTAATAGGTATGTGAATAAAATAAAAATTATGTTTTGGAGCCATAATATGAATTTAAATAAGGATTGTGGCATAAGGCAAACATGGAGTGGGTAATTTTATTGGGTAATATGTTGCTATGCATTTCTTTAAATTTGGTATATAGCTCTAAATATTTTATGTTGTTGTGATTATGTACTCAAATATGCATTATATCATAATATTATGTTCTTATAGTTGCGCTGTAGCGTAGCTATTAACATCCAAATTAACGATGGGGAATAACTAGATCTATAAAATTATTCATGAGTTTTTGTTCACGACTTTAAATATTATGTCTTTACTTCTTCTGACTTTAAATATATTCGTAGGAGAGTTCTAGTTATGGGAACGATTCGAAACGGGATTGAACTAGGTTCCGCTCGCATTCATTTCCGTTCTTCAGATAAAAACTCGAAATAGGAATATCTCGTATAAGTTTTAACGAAGGCCGCCTAGCCTCTAGAGTGCAACAGTTTAAAAAATCTATTTAGTTTTTTTTTATTTTTCATTGAATGGCGCGAACAGCGACTATATAAATTGGTTACATTGTATTCTGTGACTTAACTTTCTTTTGTAAACGTACTTTTTTATTAAAAATACCTTAATTATAATAAAAATAATTTAATAAAAAGACAGAGCTTGAACATAATAGTGCTGGTTCGTCAATTTTCAATTACCCCACGTAATACTCCTGTACACAGGAAAAGCTTTTAGGATTCACAAGCCCGCTGCAGGCGTAAACGTAGCACAAAGGAAGATATCGATGCAATAGCGTGCAATAGTAACTTGGAGGTGATTCGTTAGTACAGTGAACATAGTAGACAGAAACACATGCGCATGAATAATTTTTGTTTATCATTTCTTATTGAAATACAATCCACTTTCATGTTGACATTGATATTGAAGTGTCGATTGAGTTAACCTGAAATAAAGATATGATTTATTGTTTCTGTTGTCCGCTCTCTTGCGACAATTTTATTTTGTATTACAAACATCTAGAATTTAAATTGATGTTGATTTTATCAATGAAAATGTACCATCGAATAACATTATTAAATGCATCCTGATTATATAAACTTCACATATACATATAATTAAGAGTTAAGAGCATCATTATCCGGATTTTAAACAATTTATGACATGGATACGGAACCGGTTCCGATAGGAACCAAATCAGTTTATGTTACAAATTAAATTTAAATTTGAGTTATAGTAAAAGTCAGTTATATGGCAGAGATATTTTAAAGCGTTTTAATTTATAGCACAAGACATTATTTTTTTATAGCCTCGTAAATTATAAATAAATCTAGATACTATCATCTTATTTTTGCATTCCTAGCAAAAGTATTCGATTCTGTTTGTAGATTCTAGTATGTAAATAATTATATATTATATATAGCGATAATTATTGCAAAATTTTATTTTGAAATCCTCCAAAAAACAGTCGCGGGAGATGGCTACTTATGGGATTACGAATATCACCTTATTTAGAATATAGGCAGTTGTATTTAACAAGGGATATGTCGCGTGACGTCACCGTAGAGTTCCCCCTCTGTTGTTTTTGCCTTATGTAAATATAATGTTATATTGGAGTTTACGTTTAAGAAAGTACACATGTGGCAATCGAGCCCGAGCTTTATTAGCAATCATTACTAGTATGTGTCTCATTTTATACTAATTTCTAAAAACGATATGAATAAAAGCGGTATGATTTAGTAATTTACGAAAAAATATATCACAGAGAAGGATATTTTATAAACAACAAATCCCTTTATAACACAAAAGTGATAACCGTGATACATCTATGGCTTGACAATTACGAAAGGGGAATAATAAAACGAGCGAATAAAAAATAACTTAGCGACTGATGATGAGATACTGTATTAATAACTTGAGCGGTAAAAAAATAAGTGAGCGAAAAATAAACTAAACTAACGACGAATCTTGGCTAATAATAAAATTCAAAACGAGCTTACAAAACTTGAGCTGCGATTAATCCATTTGACGTATTAAAAATCTAATTGAGCGACGAAATTACTAAGTGAGCGACTAAAAATACTAAGTGAGCGACTAGAAATACTAAGTGAG
>LUGF01051701.1:32057-42931 GCA_001625245.1 Calycopis cecrops | reverse complement strand
ATATAATATTAATAAAAAATATTTGTGCTTCAGGAGAACGGACGGTTAGTAAGGATTTTCAAATTTGATTATGTGCATTTTATTTTATCTAGGTCATCTTCATCTATTTTATCTATCTTAATATTTTATATTATCTTTCTCATGTGCGTGTGTATATCACTGAACTCCTCCTTAATGACTGGACCGAATTTGACGAAATTTTTTTGTGAGTTTGGTTTGAGAATGGTTTAGATACACCAATATATCGGGCAGCTAGTCATATTTAATATTAAAACTAAAAATTTCTTAGGTATTTCTTTTTGGTCTGTTAAATCGTTATTAAAATACCAGAAAGATATTGAAAGTTAAAGCTTATTAATTCTATAAAAATGTATCTCTGAGTACTATAAATATCAGAGATAATGTAAGACTATGATATCTGAAAATGTTTAATAAACAGTATCATATTTATATTAATTATAAACAAGAATTATTTTTAACAAGTCGTTTTTAATCAATATACGTTTTGTGAGCTCGTTGCCTTAGGACTTGATTGATTTGTATAGCATACAAAGATAAGGATGAATCTTGTACGTGAATATTTTTTGCCGTTTTCTTTATCATTGAAATTCAATCCTCTTATATGTTGACATTCTGATGAATTGAAGTATCGACTGAGGTAATGCGATGTCAAGTTATGATTTATTGCTTCTGTTTGTCCTCTCTGTAGTGAACATTCACTATTACGCTACTATTACGCGCTAATTAGCTTCCGCCCGCAACTTCGCCCGCGCCAATTTTCGACTTCAAAAATGGAATCATTATGTATGTATATAAACCTCAGTCTTGAATCACTATCTATTAAAAAAAATCCCATCAAAATCCGTTAAAGATCTAAGCATACATACACACAAACGCCGGAAACGACTTTGTTTTATACTATGTAGTGATGTAAAGGAACAATCGGATTGTATGATGTTACGCCTACACCGACAATAAACCGAAGTAACCCAAATTGAACAAAAACTGCTTTGGTTATATTTTAATGTAGTCAGATCACTCGCGTTATAAAGATGAGGATAACTTTGTCTTATACATTAATTTCAGTCAATTAGTTTGTTTTATAATTTTGTTACGAATAAATAATCTGGCCGATAGTGTGCTTAAGTGGCAATTTAGCCGATAGTGTGCTAAAGTGGCAAATAAAATAAAAGGGTCTATACATAATTATAATCAAATGAAAACCGAGTCGAGTTTTTTTTAATAGCTGTTTTCTTTTAAAAACTGTCTTCTGTGTAAGGTTTTACCGTAGGTATCTTAGGCATACCTAAGATATGTTTTATGTAATTTTTTCCATTCCGTATTGTTATATGTACATGATTGCATTCTAGTACAATTACTGCACCAGTTTTCACATTGCTTAGGTGTATTAAACAACACGCAGTTTTTTCCTGCATTATTAGTTATACAAGGAACCCTAAACTTTGCCACTTAATTCATTGATATACATGTTTGTTAATCGTGCGTGCAAAGGAATTTAAAATTATTAAAAAGAGTAATATTTATGTTTATTTATATAGTAGTAGTAAGTATTACTACTTGTGGTAGGTAAGAAAGTAGAAAGTGAATATAATCAGAGAACCCATAGAAAAAAAGAATATAGAGCCTAGAGACTTTTCATGTTCCGTAATAGGTTTATTAAATGAAAGCGGCTCAGTAATTTAATAATCTTAACAAAACCTGACCCTCGAGCGGTCTTATGAATAATTAAGCATTCCATCGCAACTCCCGTATTCCTAGCTATAGTCTTTAAAGTTAAAATTAAAATCACTCTAGTCTTTGATATTTTAAAAAATATGAATTAAAAGTGAAGTGGAAATAAATAAGAAACTTTATAAGCATTTTACTATGTCCAAAACTATGAATTGGAAGAATTTTATTAAGAGTCCCTGCACTGAAGCAAATACTCATGCAACCAATCGTAATAAAAGCGAACTTGACGCACTCTCCTATAAATCCACCTAATACCTTTATTAACATCATTTTAAAAAAGTAGAGTATAAATTTTCGAACACTTCTCACGATCTGTACAAAACCATTATTCAGCCGACAAATCGAATCATTCCGCCACATTACAAACAAGGAAGATAAAAAGACTAAGAATAATGGGAATCAATGTAAATGCGCTCGTGAAAAATGTCCAGGTGAGATAATATACGGTAAGCACTCCGAAGTGGAGCGTAATTATTTATCAAGTAGCCGCTCGCTACCTGAATAACGAGTTTATCAATAAATAGAGAATCTATTGAGGCTTGTTTACTTATTACACTTGTTTTATATTTTACAGTCATGTAAATTATTTATATAATATAATAGTTACTATTTTGATATATATATTTAAGCAATAAAGAAGATGATTCTCTGGCCGTAACTAGTTAATATTGATCTGCCGGTCCTAACGTTTATAGAGAGAGTCCTAGCATAGCTAAGCTAAATTTTCAACTAAATTCACTGATATTCATATCTCTTGTACAACACTATGTGTGTAAAATGGAAATAAAACGTAATTATAAGAAAATATATTTTTGTATAATAGTATTTGTATTTATTTATATTAGGTATATGCATATTAGTTATTTTGGATTTCTCTAAAATAGTCACGAGCTTATTTATGTATGCAGTAACGAATATTCCTGTTTTAAACATCGGTTATTCTTTTTAACAACTGCGCCAGTTGACGCGTGACTGCTGCTTCCCTCAGGCGTTGATTCGAATTCCACAAAAAATATCTCACACGTCAATTAATTGTGAGTCCTACCATCGCGACGTGACTTCTTATGCGCTTGAATATTCGTAGTAGTAACGATGCATAAATAGTATACAGTTCAACAGAAACTTGGATATAAATATTTTTTTATTGCAACATGAGAACTGAAGTGGAAAGAATGTGAAATATTAGCAGGAAAAATTCTAACGGTAATTTTTTTAAAAGTTTTAACTTATCTGATAATCGCATTGCAAAGACCGTGACAGCAGATTTTTATACGAAAAACAATTTCAACAGATTACAAATGGACGAAATATATTTCTTTACTCACGTACTGTGTGTACTGACTGAATCATTACAGTATAATTGCCGTTTATTAAAAACTAGCATCCGCCCGCAGTTTCGCCCGCGTGTATTTTAGACTTCAAAAATGGAGTTGTTATGCCTATAAGCTAACCTCTTAAATCACTCTATCTATTAAAAAACTCTACTAAAATCTGTTGCGATAATTTTAAATTTTTTTTACGGCGGAAAGCGACTTTGTTTTATACTATGTAGTGAAGTTCAAAAACGAACAATAAAGATATTTTTAGGGTTTTGTACTTCATAAAGAAAAACAGAATGATATTATTGGATTACATAGTTCTTTGTCTGTCTATACATTTTGTCAAGATCTTTTTTTATAAACGCTTGGAGGGATTAGGCTGTAATTTGTCTGCAGTGTACAATCTATTGAAATACAGAAAAAAATCTTAGCATTTCTACAATCTAAAGATCGCCGTTTTCAATATTCTAATCTAACGAAGGATTTAGTTTCGTGGATTTAGAGTTTTTACATAGGTTCCATACATAATATGTTAAATGTTTATCTTTAGTAGCTATATCCGGTATAAAATAGATAAAATATTAAAAACGGCAGATAGACGCTTATGCAAAAATCTATATATCTTTGCGATCACTGTACAAACACCTGTAGGGTATACTTCCCGTTCATTTCAAACCCATAAATTTGGCATAAATTAATAAATCCGAAAATTGATAATCTATAATTACATGACTGAAAAAATCCATTACCGTATTACATTTAATTATATATTTTAGTAAAAGGTGCATGCTGCATGCAGCACAAGACCAGGGGGTAGATCGTGCTTGCACGATACCTACATAAAGAAATAGCTATGCTGTCGTGTTTCGTGGTGTGTAGTCATGACTACCGACCGATACACATTAACTTCCCATATGGCAATAGTATTAGGTGATCCAATGTAAGAATATGTACTCAGTATAAATACACATTTCTTTTAAGGCAAAGGCTTATAAATTTTTATAATTAATTAAATTTGCAAATAGTTGAGGTCTGGCTTCGGCGGCAGTGCTTCATTACGCCGACTAATGAAGCACTGTCGATACTTTTAATTGCGGTCTCGGATATTTTACCGACAGATTTATTCAGACCAATAGAAAACAATTTTACTTTAATTAGTTCACGGTTAACTTCATCATCTTGGAAACTTTAAACTTATGAAAGCGTTTCTGTTTAAGCGACCATAGTTACTTGTTAGACAATTATTTATCAAAATGGTTTACGTAGTATAAGTGGTCCGAGCAGTCCGAGCATTAGTTATCACGTTAAGTTTTTTTTTATAGTAAAATGCCTTTTCATAAATGTGGTGCTTAGATATAACCTTGTCCAAAAATACTTAAAAAGGCCATTCATTTTGACACAATTCATAGTTTTTACCAAAAAAAAAATTTTTTTTTGTGGGACAGTTTTTAAGTTAGCGCAATTTCTTTATAACGGAGAGTATCAACATAATAATAACATATTTAAATACAAAATATCAGCTCATAAAGTAAAGGAGTGAAGAGTGAAGAGATATGATGATGATATGATTTTTCAAAGTTTTTTCTAGGGTTGTCACAAATTTTTCTATGATGCTCTTCAATTATACTATATAACATTTATTAAATCACTTATATATAATTTTAAAATACAATATTTCGCTATAAAAGATACCATTTTTTTGGTATAGGGCGGCAAATGAGCAGTCGAAGACATCTCCTTTCTGCTCCCACCTCAATGGGCCACCGGCTACCTATATACCCCACGGAACGTGACAGCACAGCTGTTACTTTATGCTGATCTCGTGTAAGCGAGATGTACCTCCCCGGTCGTGTTGGCCTAATTCAGCTGCATACAAGCATGCAGCGTGGCACTCCCTCCCCTGCCCAAAATTATAATATTAAGTTAATAAAAAATTGTAAAATATATTCCTAAGTGTATCTAAACACGCGCAAATTCAACCGTCAAATAACTATCCTTGACTTGTTTTATCGGGCTTCACAGTTTTCTGTCGATGTTTTGTCCACTATATAATTTGATTATAGACAAAGAAAAAGTAAACATACTAAAAAAAAGAAAAAAAAAATACTACTCTCGGACGGACAATGTACTTACGATATTAGTACTAAGGATGAACAAGAATGTGTGCAATGATAAGGACGAAATCAATCTAACATTATCATTAGCCGCAATATTAGCATATAGCGATGATGATGACATAGAAAACTTGTAATATCTATTTTGTTTTTAAATTTTTACAACCCTATTTACATAGAAATTTCTGAAATACTTTTAAACGCTTTTTCCCGCTATCCCTTCATTCATTGTCTTTTTTTAGGGCGTAGTATATAATAACATTGTATAAATTTATTATAAAAAATAAAATGAGCAAGTAACGAGGGTAAATCATAAATGCATAAAAAGTGAAAATAAGAAAACCTTCATTTTAAAAATAAAAAATAATAAAAATTTATTATACTAACAGATCGTCCAATGTAACATTATTTTAAAACACAGTTTAAATAAAAATGAAAGCAATTTTAGCAAAAAAATAATAATTAAGTTTCTTTTAAGGTCATTGACCTGTAACAAAAAAATATTCCTCTAAAAGTACATAATTTTACTGTAGGAAATGTTTCCAGTTGATTACTATTATAAACTCTTTTTAATGCACACATGAACTATGTATGACCACAACTAAGCCAAATTACACATTTTACGCCGGTACCCAGTTAACTAGAGGTATGTTTTATAAATGTAAATTTAAAAATATACGCATAATTTAACCTAACCACACTCCCTCACCGAAAAGTGTTATGAGTCCGCTGTTATTAGATGGAAAATTTTAGAACAGTTGTTACATTTACACGCGCACTTGGGTCGCCAAGTAATATGACCCAAACTTTGGATTATGGTACGTTTGGGGTATAACTTCGTCCCTAATTCAAATACTTTTTATTTTATTAAATGAAATAATAGAAAGAAGACAAGCCTACATTCTTCCTTCGAATCTAATTCTGCTGGTTAAATTGTAACAAATGCAGCTAAGCTAGGCAAAAGTTAGTACCCCTCGACGGATCTCCATCTTGTCGTGGTGAGGGGGGAGGTGTGAGAGGAGGAGTAACCGTGGCTTGGACCACCGCGGTGAAGCGAATAGGGATCCCAGGAGGTTTCAACGTTGGAGTAGCGACTGTTCAAAGTCAGCCGGACAGTCCCCAAGGAGGAAAAGTCCGGCCTTTTCACCGAAGTCAGCCTGTCGCTAAACCCTGTTCCTTATAGATCCGAGGCCCTCCAATTATAGTGGCTGAATGCACCCGCAGGGGTTTAGTCGGTATGGGCAAGGGGTTGTCTTATTGACGGGGAAATCGGTGCCGGTGGTCACCAGAATCGGAGCCTATTGTTTATTTGTCCCCGTAGGTAAACTAAAAACACTTTTATTATTATTATTGATAATAATTATGATAATATCCTCCCCGCCTATATGCATAAATGCAGAGTGCAATTACCAATGAATAATTTTTTCCCGACAATCAAAAAATCCGAAAATGTAATTCCGGCCCGATACGTTTTAAGAGGGTTATCGGTAAAAAGTGCCGAAATTGAGTTTTTTTAAGGCAAATTACTCGTAAATGGAAATAATCTATTGAAGATCAACTTTGGTTCCCCGCATAGCACAAATATTTTTTATTGACCTAAGTCAATTGTCTAAACAATAAAAATATTTGTGAGCTAATGACTTACATGGCGTAATTCAATAGTAACTTTGAAATTTAATTAAATAAAATCTAACGTCTATTTTTTTGGTGATTTTATTAATCGAATATTGTGTTAATGAATGAGTCAATTTCTGAAGTTGTTCCACATTTATTATCATGAGAAAAATGATGTTTTATTTTGGCAAAATTTAAGTTACAAAAATATTTTTTTTGCCGAGTTTAATGAAATCAATTTACTTTTCTATTGTATAAAAAACCTATAGCAGTATATTTTCTAATAGTATGTATTTTTTAGGTATCCACAATCCACTGCTTATATTCGTAATTTCATTTCGAAAATCAGTCTTTTCGAAAACATGATTTCCAAATATACCTGTTTCTTCGTAAATAATAATAATTTTCAATTTATAAACTTTACAGATCCTATACAAATATTTGTGCTATGCGGAACCAAAGTTGATCTTTAATAAATTATTTCCATTTACGAGTAATTTGCCTTCAAAATGCTCAATTTCGGCACTTTTTACCGATAATCCTCTTAAAGATCTACGAAGAAAGATAGTCTACTTATTTTTTAAAAGACGTAATGAGTCTACTAGATGGCTAGTTTTGAGGTTTATGAACGACGATTGTCACTAAGAACTTAATGATTGAATCCTGGTTTCAGAATAAATGAAAGAGGCCATGCCTATCAATAGAGCAATACTTGCTGACGGTGACGAAATTGTGCTAACCCTAAAAAATACGTTCATATTGTAATAATTCCCATTGCTGATAAACATACCGCTCAAGTCCGTAACTTGTTTACGGTTAGGCTTATGATTGGATATTAGTATCAAGTGAGCCGCGATAGAGGTTAATGTATCCCAAGAGCAGCGTACGGAGCATACACCTCTACATTTATTATTATACATATGAGAAGGCATCTAACCCTTCCTAGTAAATTGCCTCACACAAATAAAAGAGTTACCAAATTATTAATACGGTTTAGAGTTTTCGTTTCTCTTAATATATAATAAAAAAGAATAGGATCTCATTAAAAATATTAAAGTAGACTGCACCGAAAAATGGATATTATAATAACTATTAAATTTATGAAGAGCGTTGGTAAACTTCCATACATTAGATTATCTCATTACAAATTGTCACTACTTTCAATGAAAAATTCTGCATTACTTTCTGAACAAATCCATGCCACAATTATAATGTCTGGAAAAAAAAGATTTTTTTAAGTATTTGTTATGGCTCTCTTGACGGATTTGCCGTTATCAGAGTTATGAATAAACTTTGTTTAATTTGAATTTAATGTGAGAAAGATTTCGGTTCCAATTCCCGCTCGAGTTTACCTGAAAATAAAGTTAATTTGCCTTAAACATAAATTACTAAATAATATAATTAACTAAATGATAGATTTACATCTACAGAAATATCTACATAAAATAATTAATGTTAATATTTCATACTTATAATTTAATATTATTTGTTTTGATAAAATTACACAGAGTGGAAACATAGAGGGAAAAAATATACATTAATAAAGATTTTACATCAATAGGGCGGGGGATTTTCATATAGAGAAGACTGTAATTTAGAGTAGGAAAAAAATATATAATCTGGAGTACCATCGTCCAAGCCGCATTCGCAAATCAAGGAATCCCTCACTCGTATCTTATTGAGAAAGACAGGAGTACACTCATGCCCCAATCGCAAACAGCATAATGTTGAAGTAACCCTTTGGAAGCATTTCGGTATTTAAAAACCAAGGAGTTACTTCTATCGAATTCTGAATACAGGCATTGTGCTTTCCTTTATTGGCAGTAGAGCGGAACCATCACGCCAGTCTGAGGGCATATGCGTTTTGGCAAGAGACAGTAGGTCATAGCAATGAACTCTATATTGGCTAAGGCGTAGTAGTCAGCATCTTGATTACCTTTACTGCCCAAGTGACCTAGTATTCATATCAATTTGACGCTAATACCTTTAGAACAGCATCTCAAAAGCGAATGTTTAATAATATTATGTACTAAATATGATTTAATTTTGGATTTAAATGGACTGGAGATAATGGCTTGTATAGAACTATGTGTGTCAGAGACTACCACCGATCTGTCTAAGTGGTGTGCTTCCATATAAGACAGGGCTTCATAAATAGCCAGAAGATCACCTGTAAAGACTGAAGAAAGTCGAGGAAGTTTAAAATTAAGAATGACATTGAATTTAGGAATCCAGACTGTCTATCCCACGCAACCTTCAGGGGATAATTTGGCTGCGTCGGTAAATAACTAAATCCAATCCTTACAGATTTCTGCCATTTTATGATTAAACAGAATTATTGTATGTGAATTGTAGTAGATTGAATGAAAACTTCATGGTGTTGGAATGATTTTTATAAAGAAAATAATTTGAATTTGATTTTAAGAACGAATAGAATCTTTTTGATGAAGAAAATAAAAAAGATGTTTTAGACAGATGAAAAGATGCATTAACACAGAATGGATGTAATATGAAGAATATTATTTTAGCTAGGGCTATTTTATATAATCAAAAATGTATTCGCGTAATAAGTAGAAATAAGTAAACATATAAATAAATATATCCAATTTTTTCTATTCGTAACTCAGATGAGATAGCATTAGTTAGGTCAGTGATTGTAATCCAGGAAAAGGCATTACATTGTATGTGAATGTTAATATCGCCTAAGATAAATACTGGAGGAGGAACAGATGAAATTATGGTCTCCAGTTGAGATATTATAGAAAGATTTGGATTGTAAATATACTCGTATATAGATAGGAAAGTTATTATGTTCACAGATCGAATACCCACAACGTTCAAACGTTGCCGAAAACAAAGAGGGCTACACCACCTTTGCCATCCGCTCTGTCGTCCCTGAGACAGAAGTAGCCCGACACTCTAAAATGGTTTCCTGATTTTAACCATGTCTCCTGAACAGCAAAGAGGATTGGCTTATATTTGTTAGCAAGAAAAATAAGGTAATTGTTTTAAAATTCGAATGCTCCGACAGTTCCATTGAAATATATTGTGATTTTTGGCTTTTGGATTTGGCTAGATTAACAAGATCAGATAATGTATTTAGGAGATTATTCGGTAAGCCGTTTTCACAAAATCAGGAGATTAAATCAATTACAACTAAAATTGATTTCTCGACTATATTGTCATTTGGGGAGACATCATTTTGAGAGAGTGCAGTACCATTCTGTGAACTGCTTTGAGGCGTTTGTATAATGCTAAAATGGGCTTGTTTATCATGTCCAGGGCTAGGGGGAGGAGAAGGAGGACGTGGTTAAAATACAGTTTTCCTATAGGATACTGTGGGAGAGGAAGAAGTATCTTCGATTTTTAGTTCCTATGTCCATCGCAGAAGTAAAAGGAATATGGGAAACATAACCTCTCAGGGGATGCCCCTACTAAATCGCTGCGTGCCTTTAGCTGCCATAATTGGAGGGCCCCGGATCTACAAGCAACAGGCTAGCCTCTCTCCATTGCTTCTCCTCATTTGGGGAATGTGCGGCTGTCTTTAAACAGTCCCTAGTTACTCCAACTTCGGAACCGTGCAATGGGGTTAGGTTCCCATTCTGACACCCGATGCTTCAACGGAGCACGCCACGCCGGTCGTCCTATTCCACGTCGCCATCTGCTGATTCAGAGGCACTGGTGGAGGACCTCCCAACTGAGCTGCTCTTAGTCTGGTTTCTCCCCCCGCCCGTCTGGTATGTGTAGCCCTGTTCGGCATAGTCTTGGGGATCATACAGGCACGAGTTATGTACGCCAGCGTAAGCCGTTCATTTTAATAAATATATTTTTTTTAAGTAAAGTCGTAACCGAGCATTTAAATCAAGCAATCCCCCATACGACCACAAGGTGTCAGCATCTTGTGGGGGTCTTAAGGTTATTCTTTTCTTTCCGAGAATAACCCTACCCCTACCATGTAGTGAGTTATTTTGAAGTGCAGAGTATACACAAAAGGTCGGCACAAAACTCAAAGTGAAATCATCACCACCTCACCCTCGAGCAACGCTTTATCTATCACAAACCGAAGGCATCTTAG
>LUGF01051701.1:13058-29198 GCA_001625245.1 Calycopis cecrops | reverse complement strand
TTATTAGATGGAAAATTTTAGAACAGTTGTTACATTTACACGCGCACTTGGGTCGCCAAGTAATATGACCCAAACTTTGGATTATGGTACGTTTGGGGTATAACTTCGTCCCTAATGCAAATACTTTTTATTTTATTAAATGAAATAATAGAAAGAAGACAAGCCTACATTCCTCTTTCGAATCTAATTCTGTTGGTTAAATTGTAACAAATGCAGCTAAGCTAGGCCAAAGTTAGTACCCCTCGACGGATCTCCATCTTGTCGTGGTGAGGGGGGAGGAGTAACCGTGGCTTGGACCACCGCAGTGAAGCGAAGAGGGATCCCAGGAGGTTTCAACGTTGGAGTAGCGACTGTTCAAAGTCAGCCGGACAGTCCCCAAGGAGGGAAAGTCCGGCCTTTTCGCCGAAGTCAGCCTGTCGCTAAACCCTGTTCCATATAGATCCGAGGCCCTCCAATTATAGCGGCTGAATGCACCCGCAAAGGTTTAGTCGTTAGAGGCAAGGGGTTGTCTTATTGACGGGGAAATCGGTGCCGGTGGTCACCAGAATCGAAGCCTATTGTTTATTTGTCCCCGTAGGTAAACTAAAAACACTTTTATTATTATTATTGATAATAATTATGATAATATCCTCCCCGCCTATATGCATAAATGCAGAGTGCAATTACCAATGAATAATTTCTTCCCGACAATCAAAAAATCCGAAAATGTAATTCCGGCCCGATACGTTTTAAAGATCTACGAAGAAAGATAGTCTACTTATTTTTTAAAAGACGTAATGAGTCTACTAGATGGCTAGTTTTGAGGTTTATCAACGACGATAGTCATTAAGAACCTGATGATTGAATCCTGGTTTCAGAATAAATGAAATAGAGGCCATGCCTATCAATAGAACAATACATGCTGACGGTGACGAAATTGTGCTAACCCTAAAAAATAGGTTCATATTGTAATAATTCCCATTGCTGATAAACATACCCCTCAAGTCCGTAACTTGTTTACGGTTAGGGTTATGATTGGATATTAGTATCAAGTGAGCCGCGATAGAGGTTAATGTATCCCAAGAGCAGCGTACGGGGCATACACCTCTACATTTATTATACATATGAGATTAATTGTTAGCAAGAAAAATAAGATAATTGTTTTAAAATTCGAATGCTCCGACAGTTCCATTGAAATATATTGTGATTTTTTTCCTTTTGGATTTGGCTAGATTAACAAGATCAGATAATGTAGTAAAGAGATTGTTCGGTAAGCCGTTGTCACAAAATCAGGAGATTAAATCAACTACAACTAAAATTGTTTTCTCGACTATATTGTCATTTGGGGAGACATCATGTTACGAGAGAGCAGTACCATTCTGTGAACTGCTTTGAGGCGTTTGTATAATGCTAAAATAGGCTTGTTTATCATGTCCAGGGCGAGGGGGAGGAGAAGGAGGGCGACGTTGTGAAAATACAGTTTTCCTATAGGATACTGCGGGAGAGGAAGAAGTATCTTCGTTTTTCAGTTTCTATGTCCATCGCAGTAGTAAAAGCAATTTGGGAAATATAAACTCTCAGGGGATGCCCCTACTAAATCGCTGCGTGCCTTCAGCTGCCATAATTGGAGGGCCCCGGATCTACAAGCAACAGGCTGGCCTCTCTCCATTGCTTCTCCCCATTTGAGGACTGTGCGGCTGTCTTTGAACAGTCCCTAGTTACTCCAACGTCGGAACCGTGCAATGGGGCTAGGTTCCCATTCTGACACCCGATGCTTCAACGGAGCACGCCACGCCGGTCGTCCTATTCCACGTCGCTATCTGCTGATTCAGAGGCACTGGTGGAGGACCTCTCAACTGAGCTGCTCTTAGTCTGGTTTCTCCCCCCGCCCGTCTGGTATGTGTAGCCCTGTTCGGCATAGTTTTGGGGATCATAGAGGCACGAGTTAAGTACGACAGCGTAAGCCGTTACTCTGTTCATTTTAATAAATATATTTTTTTTAAGTAAAGTCCTAACCGAGCATTTAAATCAAGCAATCCCCCCTACGACGACTAGGTGTCAGCATCTTCGGGGGGTCTTAAGGTTATTCTTTCCTTTCCGAGAATAACCCTACCCCTACCATGTAGTCAGTTGTTTTGCAGTGCAGAGTATACACAAAAGGTCGGCACAAAATTCAAAGTGACATCATCACCACCTCACCCTCGAGCAACGCTTTATCTATCACGAACCGAAGGCATCTTAGAACATCTATGGTCTACTTTGTCGCGTTTCGTGCGGTGTGTAAGTTGCCGATTGCCCATTGGGGAGGGAGGAGGGAGAAGAGCGGTCTGTTTATCTCTATGTGGATGTCCATGGGCGTCGGTAGTCATGGAAATGAATCCGACTGCTCGTTTGCCCTCTCATACTATAAAAAGTATTTAGTAAAATAGGTATTCTAAGTATATCTTAGATATACTGGAGGCTTTGTATAATTATATAAAATCGTGTTCTTTTAATAAATGTACCTAATAGGACCTTGTTAATAAATAAATTTGTAAAACGTGAATTAGATTTTTTTTTTAGGTAGAACTATGCTAAGACAGAAGGTCAGTGCAGCTTCATCGATATGAGAGGCGAGCACACTGGGGAGCGTGAATTAGTTATTATCCAAAAACTAACTCCAGTTAAACACATAATAGTTTACCTCCAATACAATATTTATTTTTATTGCACCTAATCATAGATATAACCAAAATTAATATGGCTATTACTTGTACAGCGGTTCTCCGGCTACGCTTAGCCCTTCAATACCACAATGATTTTCGCCGCGAACGATCTTAAAGAATCCCTTGTCACCCCAGTCCGAGTTCCACGAGTTGGTAACGAGCCAGTACTTTTGACCATTTTCCACGCCCCATCCCATAATTTTAATTGCATGTCCGCCCACCCATTCCCCAGATATATGTCTGTACACACCTGACTTGTACACCAGGAAATCTAAATAAACATTGAGCGCTCCTTCTACTGGACCGTTCGTAAACAATTCTGCCATTAAATTAGCCTCCCCATGCAAATTGTAAATTCTTTTGCCGTACATTTTATCATCTTTATATTGTTTATTATAACTCTTCTCGCATGTTGCTTTACACATCGGAGTATTCACAAAGCCGCATGGTGGTCTGTTACCTTTAACATGATGTTCACACGGTGCTATCTCGTAAGGTCTGCATCCTTCAGAAGAGTTATAATTACCACCAGATACAATACCAAAAATTGCCCAATGCAGCCAGCCTATACTCATCATTCCGTCCGTACACCCATAACTCAAAATACAGCAACTAAGTAAATCGTTAGCCGAGAAATGAAAATTTTTGGTGCCGTTTGAGAAAATGCAGTAGCGATCAGTCATTGCACTTACTGCTGCAACGGCCCAGTCGCTCCCGCAACCTCCTTGATCCCTTACTTCGTTTAATGACGGACAGTTTGACCACTTATCTCTGGCATCGAAGTTCTCTGGTAGATTGGCTATGACTGCATCACTGTATTCGACAGTGGGTAAATTATTGAGATACGGGTCTTCTTTCGCTCCCATTAATTTCTTAATCGTATCGAGCTTTGTTTGCGGCGAAAAATTGCGTCCAGCTTTCCATGAACTTTGCTTCGAGTTAATCATGTCAATAAACTCATCGGATAATGGATCTATTTCATCTTCTGCTTTTGACAATGATAGCATAGTCACTAATATAAATAAAGCAATACGTAATAACATCTTTGTTTCCATAGTTATTATACCGAGTAACAATCACTGAGCGCGCATTCGATCAGAAGGTTGCGCATCGAGTATGGGACTGAATAATCTGGAGCTGTATTTTTATACTTCTACGAGTTGTTCAGTAAGTGTAATTCTCAACTGATACTAACTAGTAACGGATAGTGTGAAACACACTGTTGCTAGTTATTTCTTTATTACTTGTTCGTATTACTTTTCTTTACCCATATTGAGGTAATATTGGATTTTTTACATTGTACCACATGTAACATGAAAGAGGGAATAATATCTATTAGTTCATGCAGTGGTTTTTAAATACGATTTCGTATGATTTATAATATTATATCTAGTAGCCAAAAAATTCAAAAATTATAAATTTAAACGTGCAAATGTTCTTGAAAATGTTTCACTCTTTAAAATATTTAATAATTATAGTTTTGTTAAATAATATACTTTTTTTATACTATTTCGAATTTTTATTAACTAAAATTACATTTAATACGACCGGTTTCGAAAACTCATCATCAGGTATATCAAGTTTTCGAAACCGGTCGTATAAAATGTAATTTTAGTTAATAGAAAGTGGAAATAGTATAAAAAAGTATATAATTTAACAAAGCCATTACATGAATTTCCATCATATAATTAATATTAAATGTTTTAAAATAATATCATTTACTTATTTTATTACTTAGTTTGAAATAGTATTTTTCACTTATTATATATTTGTCATTAGGTTATTTAGGTAGCTATGAAATATCATATTATAGTATAGTGTTTAATATTATTGTTTGATTACTTTCGTAATAAATTTCGTTACATTCTTGTTCTTTATCTGGCCGCCAATTTTAGAGATGACGCCAAATTTTTCCAACCCTCATCATAATTTTAGTATTTGAATCGTTTCAGAAAATTTAAAACAAAATTTTAATTTTAGTGAAGTACATCAGAAAGTCATGGAAATGTTTTATCACAAGATAAAGTTATACTATTTTGTTGCCTTTCTCTTTTCTCTGTAGTTGACTTTTTAATATCTCCTGGTGTGTTCCCCAGACTCAGTTAAAGTGGCACAATTATCTGCAATTCAATGAAATACAGTCGACAAATATTATAAGCCAATTGCTAAAACAATGCGTGCAAATTTCACATCTGTGTTACTAGGTATTGTGCTCAAGGTCACCTTTTCTTTAGTGGTGAGATCTATACCTTACATTATTTGTAATAGTTGAATGTTCAAAAAGTGTATGTAAATAAGTATGAGTATTAATTATGTATATCATATTTGCAAAGATTTTTTTACAAACGTTTTTATTTTCTACAATGTTATTAGTTTATGTGTGTTTTGATAAATAATCGATATTCGAAGTATTATGGCATTGAGGTGGAATAATTTATTGGTTTTGTATGTGACTTATCATCTTTATAATTCAGGACACTGTTGCCTATATAACATACTATGTTCTATGTTCATATGCTAGCAACATAAGTAATCTATGTTGCACGCTTCATAATACTAGTTATTATTATTTTTTTCTTTTTTGTTGATGCATTTACGTATGATATTTAGGAGATCGGTTGGGTCCTTAACCTATGTCGGACCTGACTCTTGGGAGTGCAATACTGACTAAGCCCCTGCCTGGGTGCCTTCAGCTACTATAATTAGAGGATCCGAAATGCCATTTTTTGACTCGACGTTGTGAAATCCAGCAAAAATCCGTGCTTCCAGATAATGCGAAATATCTATACTAATAATATAAAGCTGACGATTTCGTTTTTTTTATTATTTTAACTATCGGCTAGCAATCATTCTTTTACCTCTCATACATCCTTGTTGAGCTTCAAGTACCCCGAACCAAATAAGATACACTTTATGCGAAATAAATTACCTCTGTCGTGTTCTACAGTCCTCCTTCTGTACTGACATATTAATCACTGCACAATTTATTACGAATTATAGAAATAAACTATTGTTTAGAATCATTTTGTAGTATAGGGGGCGGTGAGCTAAACTGGCAGCTTTTATGTCGTGTTTTGTACGTTTATATTACTTGCAACAACAAAATCAACAAAGCAGCATAATATACAACCCGCACACCAACATTTCTAAATTTAATCTTAATAAAGCGCGTAGGTAAATTCAACATCAATTTAACAAATCATTGGAGCAAGCTTAATTCGATTTGATAGGATGATAGACGTTATAGTTGTAATAGGATTAGTTAAATTAGTACATTGTTAATATTCCTTTGTGAATCTCATACTATCTACTTACATGTATGTCGTTGTGTTATTGTTAGTATAATCTAGTCTTTCTCTAATGTTTTTTTTGTGATTTTTTTTCTTTTATGGATGAAACGATTAAAATATTTGTTAGTTTAACAACGAGTATGAATATTTACCCACCTACAAAGGTTCCTCTCTGCTAAATGTTAAAAGACCAATTGCCTAACTGGCAATGGGAATGGTGTCAGAAGTGTCTGTTTCACTCTACTTATTTGTGTCAAATAGGAACTCCTGAAAAGATTCAGTAGCTTTTCGTGAAAGAATAAGAAAGTTACTTAAAATTTTATAATATAAGTAGAATATCAAGTAAACTATTACTTTTAAATGTGTATTGTGTACGTCAATCAATGCTCGTTTGTTTGTTGACGGGGAATATTATAATAAATTAAGAACAAGAATCGTAAACAGTAACAAAGAGGCAGGTTAGAACAAATATTTAAGCAACAGTTACAGCAGGCCCTTGCGTATTTTTTTATTCCCTTTGCATTTCAGTGCAGAATTGAAGCACGGGCGTAATAATTGATTGCATTATACCTTTCACCGGGAGGCTCAGTACGTGATTCTTGTACACGATTTCTGGATGCGACACAATTTATTTGGCTGTGAAAATACACGCTACTTGATACATATTCATGGCTATATGGATTTTGATTTTGGGAAATTCAATATAATTTTTGAGTTTACTTATTTACTTTCTTATTTTATACTACTTACTATTTTTACGCAATCTTTATACTGCAGGGACTTAATAATTTATAATAAAAATAATGGCGAAAAAATATTTACTCATTACTCGTACTGTTGTAATTACTTTACGGGTTTTAACACGGTAAAAGTTAAAGGTGTAACCCAGTCGAAACGTCGGGCAAAGGTATATATTTTGACCTTTAATTTTTACCGTGTTAAAACGCGTAAAGTAATTACAATATGTGTAATAAACACGAAAGTCTCAAACAAGTATACTCGTACTGTATTTTAGCACTCACATATAAAATCATGTAAAACATAACACTTCACTGCGCATATTATGTCGTTAAGTCTCTTGTGCACTTTTTATTTATAATCCCGTTCGTACATGAGTTAACTCATGTGGCGTGACGAAGCAGACATACGCGGTTTATGAAACAATAGTAGGTAAATCATATATTTAAGGCGCCGCAATCATTGACAATGCTGACTAACTTATCATAGGTTTATGTGTAATAGTCAAAATTTGTTATTTGACCACGTACTTTCATAAGCGTTAAGATTGAAATTCGCTAGCCGATTTAATAAACCGTAAACTAATTGAAGTGAAATATGAAATATCAAAAGACCACAATTAAGAGTATCAGAAAGGCTTTATTATGTCGACGTGGCGATGCCAGACCTCAACTATTTGCAAAGTTAATTAATTATGAAATGCTTTTGTCTTAAAAGAACTGTATATTTATTATGAGTACCTCTGGCTTACACGAGACTGGCAACTGGAAGTGACAGCTGTGCTGTCGCGTTCCGTGCGGTGTGTAAGTAGCCGGTGACCAATGGCGGTGAGAGGAGAAAGGAGGGCAGCGCATCTGTATAGCCTCTATGCGGATGTTTGTGGGCGTCGGTAGTCATGAAAATGGCTCCGGTTGCTCGTTTGCCTTCCTATATCATAAAAAAGTATAATATATTCTTACATTAAGGCACCAATCTATATACCTAACCGCATTGAATGGATAACTGGCGTCCGTAGTCACAAAATGGGCCCAAATTGTTCGTTGGGTGCTTACATAAAAAACAGGTTACCGGTACCGACAAAGCCTGCACGGGTCGGTGCCGGTAATATTGCAATATTATTGATAACTTTGCAATATTACCGATACCAACCCGTACAGGTTTTGTCGGTACCGGTAACCTGTTTCTCTATGTATCACCCTTTATCCAGCACACTGGTAAAATAATACAAATTCATCAAGTGAATATTAAAATTTACCGCTGGGTTTCAAGTCGAAAATCTTTGACCAATACTTTAATTGAGCAATGTCTAGTTCTTCAGTCTTTAAAGCTCAACTTACAAAATAAGTAAAAGGTCTAATGTACAAATAGGGTTGTAACTTAATATTATAAAAATAAGGTTCTGGAGTAGTTGTCCTAGTTTCTAAAACTAAATTAGTTAAGAAGACTAATTAACATTGACCACCAATGAAAAAGATGATTTAACAGTCTCGGTGCAGTAGTCAGATCGGGATTTTTTTATTTCAGCCACACATGTAAGTATTCAGTCCGTCTAGTCACAGGGCGTCCTACATTACGTTTGCTGGTACGCGGTCTCTCCTCTTGAACCAGTCGACCCCAACGATCATCAACTATGTCCAACAGTGGACTGCAATAGGCTGATGATGATGATGATGTAGGTTATCCGTATTTCGGTGATTCGACTGTTCGTTGGCGCCCTATATTGTAAAAATAATCTACCCGTGCATCAATGCCGAGTTTCATTTAAATCTGACTCGTAAGTAAAGAAAAACAAAGATATAAACAATACAACAATAGCAAATTACATACAAATTTTTGCTTTTATAATATTAGTTTTTCTAATATACTTTACTATATTTCTAACACAATACGAAAAATGTTTTAATTTAATATTATATTACTATGTTCATAATATATTGACTATAGTGTACTAATACATAACATATTTCTAGTACTACTCTACTTAATATTTGTTATCTTAATAACCCTCCAGGTTATTAAGATAAAAAAAAGCGCAAAGAATATTAAAGGGTAAATTTAATATCATATCGGATTTATAATTGCAAAAAATAACATTCAGAGAATATTCTTGAGGCTTTATAAACCGTTAAAAGACATTCAATACAAAGCGTTTCCATATAAAATGAATCACATGTTGGTCTTCGCTGCGAAATTACAAAGTAAGATGGCGGAATTTAAATTGCAAGATATTTACGGCACCGCATCTTATTTACACACAAGTTAACATACGCTGAATTTATATACATAATATAACTTGTGTTTGTTAAGCTGTATACACACCGAAGCCGCCGGCCCGATGGCAGAACCCTGGCGGGTTAGCGCCGGCGCGTGAACCCGGCGGCACGACAGTCGCGGTATGCAATGTTCACAATTATTATTGATTGCCAAGTATCAAGGTTCGATTACTAGGCCGCGGGTTGCACAGCGCCGGCATAAGTCACCGTCCCTACCGGCGCGTCGGCTTCGGTGTATAGACAGCATTATGTTTCGCGCTACATAATAATAAGGTTACTCTAATAAAGAAGTCTCTCTCTCTCTCTCTCTCTATTATCTCTATCTATCATCTATCATCTTCTTCCTCTATATATCTCTTCTATCTCTTATATATATATAAAAATGAATTGCTGTTCGTTAGGCTCACTAAAACTCGGGAACGGCTGAACAGATTTAGCTAATTTCGGTTTTGAATTAATTGTGGAAGTCCAGGAAAGGTTTAAAAGGTGAATAACTATTTAAAAACTGCTAGGAATATAGTAAATACAATATTTTTTTATTTTCCCATAAAACTATTACCTGTCAAATATTTGATGTTTAGAAATCAAGTAAAAATTAAATTAAATTATAGTTTAAAATAAATAACTAATTAGAATAGTTATATCTTTTTACTACAAATTAATTTTTAGGAGCTAAAAACTGTACTTAATTTGGGTTGACTGTCTATCAGATTATTTAGATGTAGTTTGTAAAATCTTAAGTTCTGTCAAAATAATCCAATCATTATATCCAAAAAATCGACCCTATCCGTGAATTATTTGTTCTTTTTTTAGTAGGTCCCTCAAGGGTGGGAGGGTCACTGAGAATGCAAATTCAAGAAGTAAGTAGACCGGATCAGACTCCTGCGTGTATTCGAAATTGTTTTTTCCTTATTAACTGTTTTTTAATAACTCTGCAACTTTTGAATTTACAGTAAAACAAATGTAGGAAATTTGATTCTCTATAAGTTCTTTATAATTTTTTTCTAGGATCAAAATTTTGTAAATAAAATTTTATAAAAGCAACAAATTCATAGTATTATCATTATCTCTTATATTCCACGTTTTACGGCATGAATGAAGAAAAACGAAACTTATGTGAATCAAATTGCCCGTTTCCAAAAAATCTGAAGTCCTCTTGAGCTGTTGTTGAAGTTGAAAATAAACGAGATGAATATTTTGAAATTGTCGCTTTTTTCAAATTTAATTTAATTTCCAAAATCTATAATGACTGGAGTACAAATTTTAGTCTACCTGTATGTTCTGTGGCTTTCACGCAAAAACTACTCAATGGATTTTTATATATTTTTTTTGTTATATTGCTATTATATATAAGAGCCTTATACAGGATAAATTTATCAATATTTATAACTCTGCAGTCGGTACCACGACTTGAAATATTCTGCTGTAGGCTAAAGTAAGAGGAAGATGCTGCCAACTTGCCGTGGTGGGAAGGATTGCGTGTGTCTGTGTTCCTCAAGGCTATGCCGGACAGTGCTATCCCTACCGGACAGACTTGGGGGCACAGGCCAGACTAAGAGCAGCATAGCTGTAGGGTCCTCCACTCGTCCCTTTGAATCAGCAGACACTGGCGTGGATTAGAACAACTGGCGGGTCCGATTGGAACAAATCAAAGGCTTGCTCCGTTAGAGTACTGGGGCCAGGGATCAGGATGGGAATCTGAACCAATGGACGTATTCGACGTTGTAGATGGTACTGTTCAGAGGCAGCCGGGCAGTCCCCAAGGAAAAGAAGTCTGGCCTTTTCTCAGAGGCCAACCTGTTTCTGGAGAGATTCTGTTGCTTGCGTATCCGGGAATCTCCAATTTTAGAGGCTGAAGGCCCCCGCTGGTGTTTAGTCGGTATTGCATTGAGTATCGAGCTCTACATAGGCCCACCCGGGCTCCTAGGTATCATACGTAAATGCATTCCCATGCGTTAACACAAAAAAAAATCAAAGAAGGGCAAATATGTTGCGCTGAGGTGGCGACTGCGGTTGCTGTTGACACTAGTACATATAAGTCGCGCATGAGGGTAGCTATTTTGAAAATACCTAAAAATATATTAATATTTTATTTATATATTATTATTTTTTAATCTATAGGAGGCAAGCAATCAGTCGATTTTTATTGACGGCAGACGCCCACACACATCCACACAAATGTAATTTATATAGGTGCTTAGCTGCCAATTTGAAATGATGGACGACCGCTCCGGGCGCATCACTTCAAAAAGTCAGCGGGACCCGNNACCCGCCGCGTGAGCCCTCAGCTGGCCTCCCCTCCAACATGTCTGCCTCCAGCGCGCATGCGCGACCTCCCAACCCCACTGAAGTGCTAAATACAACATACAATTACTTTTAAATTTATTTTACAGGGCGCAGAGTCGTCAAAGGATTATCGATGGTCAATACGATGATTACTCTTTATACACCTAATTGGTCTCAACGTATCACTTTATCCACGTCCGACTTAGGGCCACCCGGGGTCCTAGGTATCATACGTAAATGTATTCCCGTGCGCCAACGAAAAAGGGTAAAGTTGTAACAAGTTGTTTTTGCCTATGGCTGATTTAAAAAAAAAAAAGAAGACGCGTTGAAATGTCAATCTGTGACATGTCTTTTTCCGTCTTGTCCTGGAACATGGCGGCTGATGTATATTTGAATAATACTTGAAAATTAAAGAAAATACCCATATGGGATTATTTATAATTAATATTATATGAATATGTAATAATGGCCATATATTGAAAAAGGGTACGTATTTGATGTATTTCTTTTAAAACATTAACATGGTAATTCTGTCACATGTCAAATTTTGATTGAGGTTAGAGTAAAACTTTATTTATTGTAAAAATATGTTAACATTCTTATTAATTATATTGCAAAACCTTAGTTATGGCATATTGTAGTATTTTAAATTAGATTTTTGAAGCACTTGTTGGTTGGAGACACGTGCTAAGGTGTGTGACATGTGGTTTTACAAATGTTGTATTTTATTTTCAGAGTTAATCTCCTTTTAAGTAACCCTTAAAAATACTCCAAATTTCCTTTTAAAATCACTTTTAAGAACCTATCAAAGAAACCATTCAAATATTAAAATATACACACCGTGAAGGATCCCAATATGATTCTTGGAAAGGTGTCTGACTAGTTCCAACATCACCACCTTTATAAGGCATGGTTCCGGATTTGAATATTATAAATGAATAATATAATTATTGAACATCTTAAGAAGTAACACCTTTGTTCGAGTTGTTCCTGCTTACTACTTCTACAGCTGAGTGGACAATTACTTTATTAATAGATTTTAGTTTAACTGCTTATTTAAGTAATTAGTAAATCAATATTATACTTTCTTAAACGCTTGTATTTGAAACTGTCCCAAACATAATTTAAGAGATCCGAACTAACGCACCCACGACCTGAGATAAAAATTAGTTTAGGTTGAAACCGTTGTGTATTTTTAATTAATCAATATAATTATGGTCAAACTATAGTTTTGTTTCACTTATACCTCTCACTAATTATTTTCATATAACCTTAATTATTTCTACTACTTAACTTAAATACTCTTATTGAACCTTGATAATTATAAATATAAATATAAAACGTAACATTACTTAAATAAATATCTTAAATAACCTTAAGTAACTTTAATTGTAACATTATTATAAATATCTCTCTTAATTGGCTTACACCCTATAACAAATAATAAATTATAATTACCTCTCTTATATTTCTTATATATCTTAAAGGGGCCAAATTAAGTGACACAAAGTAACGTAGAGAAAAGATTCATCAATTAGGCCACATAACATTACACGTTGCATGAGAACGTATTTTCCAATGAAGATAGGATGTCTGTCGGTTCCGTTAGTTTTGTATATAAATTTCTCGTGTCACATTGTTAGTAGTTTTAGTTTGACCATAGTCCTTCGATGCGGCCGGACCGATTCCTATGAAATTTTGTGGGCCCATTGGGTAGGTCTGAGAATCAACCAAAATCTATTTTTCATCTCGATATTTCTACGGGATAGACACATACGCGGGTGAAACCACGGAGCACAGCTAGTATTATTATATTATTAATAGCAACATATACGTTCGTTCGTATTCGTATTCTGTTTTCTGGCATTAAATGAAAACACATTTAGTGTATCATTTCCAGGCTACACAAAAAAAATCAGATCAATCGGAGCAATAGTTTAACCACAGGAATTTTTTAAAGCTTTTTTTCACTTCGTACGAGTACACGCTGTAGGTCAGCTGATCGTTGACTATGGGCGTCCGGAGTCATTCACCCGCATAGAGAGGTGGTACTTCCCAGGTCATGCCGGCTCAATTTGGCTGCAATATAACAATAGCAATACCTCTAAATAAATAAGATATGTATGTATTTACTAGCTGTGCCCCGCGGTTTCAACCGCGAAATCCATATAATCTTCAACACCCCATTTCACCACCTAAGGGGTTGAATTTCTAAAAATCCTTTCTTAGCGGATGCCTACGTCGTAACATCTACCTGGATGCCAAATTTCAGCTTGATCCGTCCAGTGGTTTGGGCTGTGCTTTGATAGCTGGCTATGTCACGTTTGATTTTTATATTTATAGATTGAAGATTGATTTCACTTACAAAAACTTGTATTTACAGCTAAATAGCCAACTCATACATATAATCAAATAAATACATATAACAATAAACAATTACAATTTTTTTTTTAAATATCATCTACTCTTTCAAAATATTTGGTATAAACCTTAAAAATTGGCTTGTATTTTTTTTATAGTATTAGGAAGCAAGCGAGCAGTCGGAGCCATTTTCAAGTCCACAGACGCCCATAGACATCTGCATAGAGGTTATACCGATGCGGTGCCCTCTTTCCTCCCTTCTCTCTCCATGAGCCACCGGCTACTTACACACCGCACGAAACGCTACAGGATATCAGTCACTTTACGCAAGTTTTATGTAAGCGAGAGGTCTCCCGGTCGTGCGGGCCCAATTCGGCTACATGCATGCATGCACCGTGACACTACCTCTTACTAAAAATAATTTACCTCTGTAAAAATAATGACCGAATTCTGTACAAAATTTTGCAATCACACAGTCACACAGTCTTTACAATGCATAACAGATACGCCCTAGTTTAAACTAGCTGAAAGTTCACCGCTAGTATTTTTCTCGCCAGTACTTCTCTTTCTTTCCACTTCAATTCAGATGTTTTAGTAAAAAACTATTTTCATCAAGCTCTTTGTTATGAATATTTGTAAGTAATATATTTGTAAGCATTTTAAATAATAAAATCATGTTTTATGTAGTAAGTAGCAAAATACGTAATTAAAATATTAATATTCTAGCCGTTCGCATAGTAAGTTTAGTAATAACAATAACATAGCGTAAATCTCGAACTAGTTTTTGACCAATATGACGTTTATTTTAATAAACTAAATTTTAAATTGCCTTTGACTGAAATAAGGCATATAAAGTAAATTTAAGAAGGAAAATAGAAGAAAACATTCAAATTATCTCCTTTTGTTCTTGTTCTCGTAGATAGAATTTTAAGAATTTATTTTGTGAACAAAAATAATGAATAAACTTCTATTACTAGTTATTATAAATAAAACCTACACTAGGAAAAAGAAAGTAAATTAGATATTATATACAAATATTGTAACATGTTAGAATATTTAGTTTATAATTTTTGTTTTATAACTAAACCACATCTCCACGCCAGTACATAACTTGGCTTTCTTAATTCACATCCATAACTCTCTTTATACAAACACACCGTGACGAATCATGAAGCCACCTTCAGACGGTGCCAGATAGATCTGGTTTTTATTTACTCATCACAAAATTGTACAATTTTACATGAAACAATAGGTGAAATTATAACAGCAATCAAAATATGCGTTTTGATCGAAAAATCGTTTCGCTTTAATGATTCTCGTTATACCATGCATCACCGAGATTTACTATTTAATCCTTACGTGTCACCACTCACCACCACCAAAAGTATATTTTGAATTCAGTTCATATACGGGCACCCGTATTGATATAAATATTACTATTCAAGAAAAGAGCTTATTCTTTCCTCAAAGGTCGGCAACGCATCTGTTAGACCTCTGGTGTTGCGGATGTCTGTGGGCGTTGGTGTTCACTTTACATCAGGTGACCTAACTGCTCGTTTGCCTCCTATGCTATAAAAAAAAAAACTTATCCAATGTTAACATCACTAGATTTCTATCGTCACGGTTTACATTCCCTGTATTGTAAATATTATAATTTTAACAAAATTAAAATATAATGATTGTTTTCGTATAAGTAATGTATCTTTGACGTATTTTGCTTTATTTTAGACTCAAGCAAACCAGGTAAACGAGAAGTCTGATAATATAACACTTAGAGTCCGTCGAACCCTTTATGACGTAGACTGGTAAAGTCAGTACTGGCATGCACCGCAAGTTTTCAGGAATATGCTTTATATTTTATGGCCGTTATTCAGTTTGGAACCTCCAATCGCTGAAAAATTGCGTCTATTGGCGACGGTCGTAACTTCTGAGATTTTGAACTTATATCCCATAAATTAAACTTGAGTCCTATAAATTGCCCTCGCTCTCTGTGAATATTTTCCGTGGTGCTAAAAGCTACGCCTAAGCTAAGTTTAAATCATCGTCCTGATTTTGTACACTATTAATGTCAGAGAAAGATGAATCACAGGCATTGCATTTCGTGGGGCAAGAATAAAGGGGGACAACACGTCTATATAAACACTACGAAGATATTATTTATTAACACACTAGCTAGCTACTTTTACCCGTCTTTTTTTTAATTATTTTTTTTTCACTTCTAATACCTCTAAGTATTTTATTTTTTATTTTTATTTTTATTTATTACAAAATCCACAGACCTTAAATTAATTACAAAGTTGAATCTTAATAATTAATCCTATGTCCAATTACGGATTTACTATTTACTACTGATACAGAGGGGGAGAGTATAGAGTATCTTTGTGATGGGTTGTATATAATGTGTTTCAGTATCGGTGTCGGAGACTTTAATGGTATAAAATATGGCATTTTTCATCGACAAATTGCTGTTTGAATTTGTTTTTTCTCTCACGGTTGTAAATTGGCCGC
>LUGF01051675.1:305249-315497 GCA_001625245.1 Calycopis cecrops | reverse complement strand
ATAATCAAACAAATGCCTCAAAGGTAATTCATTTAAATGCAGCATGCAAATTACCCATTGCAAAGGTCTCTGTAGTCTTTTATCAAATAACCTTATGACACCACTAAATTTACCCGTGTTTGTTACTGTTCCATCGCATCCAATAGCCATCCATAATAATATTTTTGGCGAAAAGAAGACCTTTTTACCTGTAGTCTATTCCATTCGTAACATTTCATGACATCCTGGCATATTGGTAACACATTTTCTTTTATATCTTCTATCGTTCCAAAGATAGGACACCTATAATTTATCTATGTATGTCTATTATTGGACATGATAAAAAAAATAACTTCCAAGTTCTGAAACAAAAATTACATAATTTACAATTCCGCAATTAACTAGCTACTTTGATATATGAAGTCTCTGAATGTACTTACCTAAAAATATCTTCTTTTAACAAACAACACATCATAAATAACAAGAGTAACGTGTATTTCAATGGAAATAATCAATTACAACATTAAACTATACCCAACGTCAAACGTGTAACCTAAGGTGTAATAGGTACTTGAACTTTTTTCTCAAAACTTCAACAGCGTTGCGCGGGCTGTTACACTTAAAATAATTCTATAATATTTTTAAGGGTTTATAACGATACCCAACTACAACATATTTTTGCTATTAGAAATCAATTACTTAAAAAAAAAAAAATTGACCCACCCTAATATACGATGGCTTATGGCCACAGATCTTTATATTACATGGATTACTGGTATTATATTCAAGAGGGATATTATATGGCATAAGACTGGGCCTCTGATTGCTGAAAAGACTAAATAAAACATTATTGTGCATGCATGAAGATACATGACTTTTTTCAAAGTATAATTGTTCAATTAGCAGGCGTTAGGTTATACTTTAGTTCTATCAACATAACGAGAGCGCTGATGTATTTAAAAAAAAGGCATCTATAGCAGCGGTCGGCAATCGCCGCCGAGGTCCTACTTGCGGCCCATGAAGTTCTTATAAATAAGTTATTGAGGTTGATGGGCCAACTAAAAAAAAAGTGAATTGGGCTTCTATGGTGAATATCACAAGTGCGGCCCGCGTTTAGCTTATTTTGACGCCTTGAGGTCCTTGCCCGCCAAAAGGTTGCCGACCGCTTGTCTATAGTATAAGGTGTCTATAAGTATCGAGGTCAGTGTTCTTTGACACGATAGTGCAAGCATAATGCAGATATAATCGCGGTCAAATGTCGCTAAAATATATCATCCCAATCATTTAATATAAATTAACTTAAATAATAGTTATTTGTGGTCGCATTGACGTCAGTGGATGTCGCTATTTGCAGTGAAACATGATTAAACATTGATTTAATTCATTTGGCACACTCTTTTGCTGTTAATACTAACGTGTAGGTACTGTCCACAGCATAATACGAGTAGATACGTAGCTCACACTACGTATTTTAATAGGGGAAAACGAGCAGTCGCAGCCATTTTCATGATTATCGACGCCCATAGACATCCACATAAACAGATGCGTTGCCCTTCTTCCGCCTCCCACTTCCATGGGCCACCGGCAATTTACACACCGGACTAAAAGCGGCAGCACAGCACTTTACGCCGGTCTCGTTGTAAGCGAGAGGTAGGTACCTCCCCGGTGGTCCGTCCCATTTCGGCTATATGCATGTATGCAGCCTGACATTACATCTTCCTAATTTTTTCCTCCCCCTCATTGCATAGGAAGACGATATGTTCGTGAGTTGCGGGAAAACGAGCAGTAGGAGTCTCCATGACTAGCGACGCCAATAAACATCCACAAAGAGGTTATACCTACAGATGCATTACCTCCCTTCTTCATCCCCCTTCATGGGCCTCTGGCTGGCTACACACCGCACAAAATTCGAAAGAACAGCTGCAACTTTACGACAATATCGTGCAAGCAAGAGGTACCTCCCTGGTCGTGCCCAGGTCGGCTACATGCATACATGTTACGTGACACTACGTCTTGATATCTCTTTCATCCCATCCATCTCAATGGGCTATCTAATTTGACAGATTTTTCGTCATCAGACAATTGACCACTTTCCGACTGATAATATTTATAGTAAAAAGAATTTGACGTCTCATTACATAACATTAAAAAACTAAAAAAAAACAGTTACAACTAAAATCAAACAACAACAACAAATAAAATACAAATATCACTCCCTTACACGCACACATACGTACACTTACTCACACACGCACACTTACACGCACAGACACACACACGCACAAAACACACGCAGCGCGTCAGGCACGCTCAGACGCACGTTTTTGAGTTGTCTATTGCAAAGCGAACGAAAACTCGGGGGCTTTAATCAAGTAACGTGACAAGCGTGACGTAACTATAATTTCGTATTGTGGGTACTTGTGTTTCACATTTGTATTCAGTGGGGGTTGTCCGTTATAACAGTACATGTTTTACAATTTATTTTCTTCTTCGTGCGATATGTGACAATGTGATAAAGTTTAATCCCTTATTTCAGAGGATTAGAATTCACAAGTTCTAAATTGAATCACATAACTGCTTGTCTTGGAATAACATTAAACTGGTTACGTTATGTTTATGTCGAAAGAGAGTTGATGAGTAAAAATATCTAAAATATCTATAAGTATTATTTTTTTTTAATATTCACTTTGTAAGTAGGTAGAGATTATACTTCTTGTTTGCGTAAATAAAATTCAACTAAAAGAGACCGTATAAAACATATTTTGATGCATTGTTATGGATACTATTAGCACCTTATAACGGTTTATATTCCTGCCTTTGAGACACCTCTAAGTACGTCTAAGTATTCCAGGTAACCCATTTTAGCCAGCGAGTCTTTATCATATTTCCAATCTCAAAGTTTCATAACTTTATTTAAAAAAAGACTACTGCGAAGGCCCATTACTTTACTTACTCACGTAATCAAAGTGACTCTAATTGCTCCTTATGGTTAAAACCCACAAAGTCGTTCAAGCTGCTGCAGGGAACATACGTACCTAATCTATATAATTATGTACATACAGAAATAGACTCATCGCATATGACGCAGGGGAGTGAACAAAATCTACTGTAGCGCACTGAAGTTTTTTTAAGTGTAAGTAAGTATTGTCGTGTTTGGAATCTTTTATATAAATCTTCTTTATCTTAGTGTATTCAGCTTTTAAAAAGCCAGAACTTTATATTTACTACAAAGAAGATTAACAACCCGAGATAAGTAACATGCCACTACTTTAATAATACTGTTTACCCACAAAACAGCGCGTTACCGACCAAAAGTTTTTTACTTTAGACAAAAACAAAACGTAACCAATTTAATGTTGTCGAGTTGCCAAGACAAGCAATCATGCGATCCATCTAAGAACTTGAGAAAACTCATCCTTTGATATAAGAGATTGATACTCATTTTACAGTGTCATGTATGATGTATCACTGGGGCCAAGGGTTAGGTTGGGAACCTGACCCTATTGCACGGCCCCGACGTCGATCTAGGCTGTCGGATTAGCCCCACTATGTTGGAGAAGTTCGGTCCTTTACGGGGGACTGGCCAGTCGCGGAGGTGCCCTGTTGCTAACCGATCCGGAGCACCTCTGTATAGGCGGCCGATGGCACCCGCGGGGTTTTAGTGGGTATTCGGTTTATACGGGGGTCCCTCACACATCCACTGGACCTCACCCTCGGTCCGGTCGCAGTGCATAAAAGCATTTCCCCGCGAGAAAAAAAAACAAAAAAAAGTTACCTAAAGTTAGTAGTGAAGTGTCATGTTTCACACAAAGATGATAATAAATTGAAAAAAACATCATAAAAGATAAACCCTCACCGAACTGAAATGTAAAATACAAACCCATAACTCAAAATTATGATTCACGCTTGTTTCAGTACTTAATTAAGCAACAAATTTTCGTTCGCTTTATTTTTTTTATATACACACAAATAACATCAGTTACAATTTAAACTTTTTGTATATTGCCTTAGAGAATAATAACCCTTAAAATTTATAATTGAATCGTGTCCTCGTATTTTAAATTTACATATTGGTTCTCAGTAGAGATCTCGGCGTCTTAATTACTACATGGTATTTTTCTGTCATTATGTGTACTTTATAAAGTGGTAAAAATGATAAATGATAGACAAATAAAAAATACAGTTTATTTTACTATATTTACCAGTCATAGAGCGTTATTTCATAAACGTGATTGATAGATAAGAAATACGAATGTGGGGATCCGACCTTCTATGGAGCATCTATTCCCGTGCCCGCTGTGGTCAAGGACCTACACATTGGACGATCGTCTCACAGCTAATGCTTCTACAGCTGTGGCACAATACAGGGCCGCATAAAAGTTGATCGGCTGAACAATTACTGATTCGAGAAGAAGAAGAAGCGAAAAATCGTATCAAGTTCGGAGTATTAAAAGTCGGTTTAAAAATGAAAATCCGATCCAGTCCATTATCTACATCCGTTTGTACTCACAAGTTCTAGCTTTTTATCTTAAAATTCGGCTTAAAGCGTTTACGTTCAGAATTTGCATATTAGACTTCACATTCGCAGTAGGTTATAGAAGTTGAGCGTGAAACATAATACGCTTAAACGTTTACTCAAAATTTATTACTTAATTATATTTCAATACTTAAAACCTGTCAGAAATTCACCTTGCATATAGAATTTGTTTGTAAAAAAACCTCTCAACAAGTTTTATAATGATATTATAATTTGTACAATTGTTCGTTTTTTTTTCCAAATATTATATCGAAATTAATATTAAGTATTTTTGTAATGTTTGTTTTCTGGCTTTTCGGTAGAATACATTTAGTCAATTTTAAAAGGATAGCTTAGCCTTGGAGGCTTATAACTGATGTGATTATTTGTGAGAAAAAATAAATCGGACATTTGACTTATTTTTTCTCAAAAAAATCTCAAACATTGTTATACTCTGTAAGAAGTAAATTTAAAATTTCTGAAAGGTACCATCATAATTTTATAGATTGTATTTATTCAGTAGTTGGCTGTAGAAATAAAAGTTAGACTTTTTCCCGTGGAGATCTTATTGTGTTATTGATAATATTTAAAGCAGGAAGCATATTTAGTAGTTTTTATAAAGACGTTTACAAGAGAAATACTTAGTACTTACTTAGTTAGTACTTAAACATTATACTAAATGATCTAAGGATAAACATAGTAAAACGAAAGATAAGTATTTTGATTTCCATTGGTCTTGTGATGATACTATTGTATTTGATGTGCTATTCATGTATATAATTTAGATTACAACATGCTCGAAAGGCAAAGGTTATTTAGAAGGTATATCAGTGTATAATACGGCAAATTATAATAAATTCAGTCCAATGCGGGCAGCATTTATTGCGAGTTCGGTTTTTTATAATTTTATTCATGTGTGTAACCGTACCCATGCGGTGATTGCGGTCTGTGATGTATGAAAATTATTTCATGATACCCGATCAAGCGTTAAAATGCGTGGGTGTTGAAATATGCTACAATGCCTTTTTAAAGTTGAGGAAATGTGTGGTAAAATTCCTAGAACTGACGCTAGTTAAATTTTATTTAGCTTGTGTTGCTGTTGTTATTTTTTATAATTTCTCAAAGCCAGTGGCTTGGAAAATTATGCGAAAAAATAATTTATTAACGATTGTAACGCTAGACCGCACTCACTTAGCTAATGAAAAAAGCTTTAGTTGCGTATTAGAGCTGGCAAACAAAGTTTTTGTGATAACACTGCCCAGGTGACTTTGGCTGATAAGGAGAGTTATGAAATTGAAATTGCGTTAGCATTACAAAATGGTGCTAGTACTTTTCCTCGTCGCTGAATATCCTAAAGATTACTCATTGACTCTTTCTTCTTCTTTCTTCAAGTGAGTAACTTACGTAAAACTTACGTAACTTGCTTAAAAAACGTGTACTTAACATAATTTAATGCAAGGTAACAAGAAATATAAGTTTTTTGGACGGTGACGTATTTTTATTATCCGAAATTATTTCAACCATTGAACACTTATTGAAAAATGCTACTTTATGTGTAAATATGATTACGTTTATCGATGTTCAGAATCGATATTCGATTATTAAACATAATTTCATTTAGTGCTACTGTTTAACTTAAGAAATAAATATTAAATCACAACGTGTGCCTTTCATTTGTAGCTTGTTCTTACGAAAAATTGCATGAAATTTTATCTGAGTAGGTACTGAAAATGCGTCTAAAAATTTCCTAATGAACTGCGAGGGACGCCAATTGACGCTTCTTTAAAAAGGTGGTCGCATCGAGAAGGAATCAAGGTATCAAACCACGCAGTGCATGGGTTGCAGGAAAATGCTAACTTATATATTATTTACTTATCCATTCATCCTGTGCGAATTGGCAATATATTCGGGTAATAAGTTTTTTACACACAACTACTTCTAAATATGTTTTGGCGTTGTCACCAAACCGGTATCATTTCAATGTGACAGCGTTACGTCTTTACTTTTTATTTGGTCTGAGTTGTTTACGTTAGTTACAACGACTCAACATGTCATATTAGTTTTAATTACAATAAAGTTTCATTTAGATCGAGTTTCAATCTTCGAAGGATCACTAGTTTTTTTTAATCTGTAAACGTTGACTTAGTGTAAAGATAAAAATTAAGGTAAGAAAGGTAATACAATATACCCTCAGAAGGAGCCTACGAAAATATAAAAGTGAAGTACACAGGCGTTCACTATATAACTGCCTATTTCTTTTCCTTGTGATGTCAATAACCTGATACGATGCAGCCTCATTAGAGACGCAGAAATAGTGACATACGTGAAACATCTTGTGCGTGCTTGAGACTCACTAATCAGTGCTTGAACATCTATTTCACAGTAAGGACTCTGATTTTGTATTGTCCTGAATACTCATGACAACAATTGATTATTTTTGCTTAGTAATAAATATAAAAGAAGTGTAAAGACTTTTCACTTTATGTACAATATAGTACCAGTAAGGCTAATAATAATAACAAAGGGTATTAAAATATATCAAACATATCGATTTGAAGAAATAATTTAACACTACAGTACAAGCGCCCCTTTTTTTACACGAGTAGGTACACGCCTGCCTTACTATAGTAGGCCATTATAAAATATCAATTACTAAATTTGTTTATTTACAATTATTTTATTAAAACAACAAGTAAAATGTAAATAGTATCTATTTAACTTAATTTTAAAATCTTCTGAAAAAATGGTAATAAACCATTTAAAAATATTATATCAACAAATTAGAAAATATATAAGAAACAATAGCAAAATATGCACTCCTGAGTTCAATGTCATAATTTTTTTATTTAAAATTAAATTTAACAATTATTTTCTTTATTTATTATTATTATTTAATAATTAATGTACACAGGGAAAACATACATTACAATCTTAATATTATAAACACTTGTATATAGGTACTACTTATCCCATAGTGAGATTTCTACCAGTAGTCCTGCCACAGGAGAATTTGTATAATAAACACAATAAAATAGTGTGCACATCAAGTTCTTAATCTACAAAAATACTTTATTATGAACTCCGACTAACTACTACTAAATATATTATATACAATATACAAACATACACAAAAAATACATCCATACATACTTAAATAAATACATACATACATAGATAAATAAATACATACAATAATATATTAAAAATCAATAAACTTAATAATATTAATAACAAATATAAACAGCATAATTTTAGATTTAGGTCTGATTTAAAAATATTCTTTTAATTTTTTTCTTAAAAAGTGATAGTGTCTGACACTCCCGGATTTCATATGGTAGAGAGTTCCATAGCCTAGCAGAATGAATAGTAAAAGAATGTGAATAAAAGTTAATTTTATGGGCTGGTATCTGAATAAGATTACGTTTTTGCGGCCTATAAGAAGAGTCATTGAAATTGGTCACGGAAAAGAGCTCACGAAGGTAAGAAGGAGAAGAAGGATTGAACAGTACATTCAAAAGGAAACACAAATTACGGAAATTTCTACAGTGGCGGATAGGTAGCCACTGTAACTGTTTACGATAGTCCGTCACGTGATCATATTTCTTTAAACTAAAAATAAATCTTTAACACAAGTTTTGTAGTCGCTCCAGTTTGTTGAATATTTCCTCATTGACATCGGGGTAGCACACATCGGCGTAATCGATAATTGGTTGTATAATAGACTGTGCAAGAGAAATTTTAGTTGGAAAGGGAAGAAAGTTCTGAAGTGTTTTAAGGGAGTGGAACTAATAGTGAACCTTTCTACTAATATCACTAACATTTTTGGCCCAAGAAAGATTAGAGTCTATTATAACACCTAAGTTTTTTGCGGAATCACTTATGGCAATTTGGGCACCGTCCAAAGTAATAGGTGGTAGAACAGTAATGTCTAGTCGACGACGAATACGTGTGCTGCCTATAACCAATGCTTTTGTCTTCAAAGACAAAAGCATTGGTTATACATAATCTACATTGCGGCATAAATCTTCATTAATGCGAAATGTAGCCGACGTGGCGTCAGATAATTTAAAGTGTCGGTAAATCTGTAGGCCGTCAGCGTAAAGATGATAATTAGATGAAATTACTTCAGTTATTAAATTTATAAATATAGAGAATAGAAGAGGAGAAAGTACGCCTCTTTGAGGGACTCCTGAACTTAGATTGCACCAGTAAGAGTGATTCATATGGACCTGGACACGCTGCGAGCGTTCTCGTAGATAAGAATCGATAGATTTGAGTATGCCAAGAAGAATGTCAAAGTCGATAGAGTTAAATGCATTGCTAAAATCGAGGAGTATAAGGATTAAGAGAGATTTATTCTCCATGGCCACGCGGATGTCGTCAGTTAGGTACTATTACGAGAGCAGAAGTAGTGCTATGGCATGGATTGAAAGGAGTTAAGGATATTGTTGGTGTATAAGAAAGAAAAAAATTGTTTATGGACAATGTGCTCAAAAACTTTAGATAGGATAGGCAGTATAGATCTACTCGGAAACTAGACAAGGAAAAAGGATTAGTGACTTTAGGTAGAGCCACACATGACATTTGCCATTTTCCAGATTTGTGAAAAAGTGTTTGTGAATAATGAACAGTTAAGAATGTGGGTAAGAACAGGAAGCAAGGACGGAAGTATTAATTTTATCATTTTCAGACATATCCCATCACATCCGACAGTTTGTGAAGAGATTGAGAGAATCGCTACTTTAACGTTTGTGTCTGTGATAAGAGTAAAAGAAAAAGAAGAGGTCAAACTTTGCACATCCTCTAAATATTTTAAAGTTTTATCTTTGACATTAGTGCATAGTTTAGTAGGAAGTTGAGAAAAAGAATTATTCAAAGCGTTTAGATCAAAGTCGTTATGTGAAAAATTAGGAGACTTACAACTTTAGTTCCCTAACATTCCAGATACACTTCTGTCTGGTGATCAGGACAGATCCATTTATTGCAAATTTTAAAATTGTATAAATCGATAATGTGCATGAATTTGGTGCATCAATACACGTGCTGACTACCTAAGTAGGCCCACGGTTTCGGCTCCAAATTGCTCCGGCGAGCGTAAGCGCTGAGTTTGCGAGAGATACTGTCGTTGTAATGAATATACCAGACAAGGATTACCTGGAATAACTAGATTCTAGCGTACCAAAGTAAAAAGTTATTGCAAAAAGTTACCCTGGTGTACTATAGTAGGCCACGCGTGTACTCTAGTGTTAAGTATACGTTGGAATTGAATCAAATCTTTGTCGATAAACCAGAGACAGAGAACCAGGAAAAATGATGAAAAATAATTTGGAGAAATCGAAGAATACTTGTACAGACATCGTTATAAAATTAGAGAGCCTTTTCTAGAATATAACAAGTGATATATGCAATGTAATTTTTACACATATATAGCATTTGTATAAAGTTAACATTGAGTAAACGTTTAAACGTAATATTTTCCTTCACGCTCAACTGCTATAACTGTGAAAGGTAGGTACGTAAAATAATGCTAATTCTGAGCTTAAGCGCTGCCTTTTGAGATGAGATGCCAGAAATGCTGAAGACAAAGGAATTATAATATTTATCGATAACGGACGATCTTAACTTTATTATTTTTTCAACTTTTAATGTTCCGATCTTAAGATTTTTTTTATGGTACAGGGTGCAAACGAGCAATCGAAGCCATTTTCATGACCACCTACACCCATAGACATCTGCATAGAGGCTATACAGAT
>LUGF01051675.1:277542-294832 GCA_001625245.1 Calycopis cecrops | reverse complement strand
CACATTAACACTACGTAAAATTATGATGAATTCAGTCTAATGCGGGCAATGTTTATTTCAACTTTGGCTTTTTTATATCGTTCATATTGTGTGTGACCGTACTCATGTGGTGATTGCGGTCTGTGATGAATGAAAATTATTTCATGATACCCGTTCAAGCGTTACAACGCACGGGTGTTGAAATATGCTTCAATGCCTTTTAACACAGGGAAATTTATATTATGTAAATCTGTTATTGTTTCACACAAAAATTATTAAACGGATTTGGAGAGACTTGGTCCTTGGACAGTTTCGTTCTTTCATTATTATTTTTATACACATTTAAATTGTTTTTATGGCGATAGTTCTATAGGAATATATTTTATACAGTTAAAATTGTAAAGCATAGTTAAGACTACGTAAAAATACTACAGCTATAATAATATTCAACTGTGGATAAATACCTATTGAGATACGTAAGATAATAGCTAAATCTAAATGGGTCTTAGTTGACCAGTTGGCTACTAAATGCCTTGTTATAAATTATCCCAAGACATATTGTACCGAGACATCAGAATAATGTATCTGTCCTCAATCTGCCTGAGGTAAGCCAAAATCAATGTGTTTCTTGAAATAACATAATATATTTGCTCATATTACAGTAGGTAACGTGTAACTTACGATTCAATATGGTACATGTATAATGTATAGGTATACATAAGTATAAAGCGTAGTTTAGTAAGGGTGTTGTAGCTGAATAAATTCTTATTTTATTTGAAATCAGATTTTTTTAATTTATTTATGCATGCCACTTGATTTTTTTATACACTTGGCCCAACATACTGTACGACACCGAATACCGCCTTTTGATACAATCACTTAATGCATTCCGTTGTCCGGCTACGTTGCCACTTTTTGTGTAATTACAAAAAATCAGGCGGTACGACTGCATCGGACTAACAAAAATTTCCATCGATTTCGTATGTTGTATCTGAATTATAATTATATATTGGCTAATAAAGCAATTTATACATACTAGGCACAGCAGTGAAATTCTGTCTACATAATATGGTTCCATACTCAGGAGATGCATATTAGTCTTGCTACCAATTCAATTGTCTTCTTTTCTTCGCTTTTTACTGACATTAATTAGAGACATCCGCATATAGGCTAAACAGATGCGTTGCCTCCCTTCCTCCTCCCTCCATAGGCCACCGGCTACTTACGCACCGCACGAAACGTGACAGCGCAGCTGTCACTTTACGCCTGTTTCGTGTAAGCGAGAGGTACCTCCCGGTCGTGCCCACCCAATACGGCTACCCAATGCATGCATGCAGTGTGGCACTACCTCTTACTATTACTATTTATTTCTACATTAACTGACCAGCTATAGTCGAGGCAGTGTAATACTGCACTATGACAGGACCAGGTAGACTGTCGTATTTCTTGTGTCTTGTTGGTTTCGGGTGTTCCAGTGGAGGAAAGGAAAGTAGGGCAGCAGTCTCATAACAATTATGCGAATGCTGCTGTCATCAAAGCTCCAACTGGTCCTTTGCCCCTTGGGCCATCGGAAACTCTCAAACCGCATGAAAAGCATATTTTTCACTGTCTGGCGGTATCACGTAATCGAGAGGTAGCTTTTAGGATGTGACGGCCCCATTCGGCTCTTATACGTGAATATACCTTAATTTTTAAACTTTATATTTTAGTACCAATATTATTGTTGTCTTTAAAGCGCAGTAAAGTAAAGTTCCGGCCATTTTGTTATTTGTTTTCTCAGCCCAAATCCTAAATAGAAAAAATCCGATTGACTTGCTTAAGATCCTAAACAAAAATAAGCTATTCGGAACTCAGGTGCTGATCCTAATGTATTGCCTATTCAAATCATTGAAGGGATTTTTACCTGACAAGGGTTATATGTGTAACAGCGCCGAAAAATCTTTATATCTTGTATTATCTTGAGGTTTTCATTGAATGAACGATTCGAAAGATACCATTTTGGGTTTGCTCTTTATTTTATTCCTTTTTTGTTTAAACAGTTGAGACGTTCTATCGACGCCTATACACCCATCGGTGACGTTTATTCACTGCGCTAGTGAGCCGTCTTAACTGTCACAAGATAACAAAACTACCAGCCAAAACTACCAAACAAAACCACCAGATAACAAAACCATCACTCCACCTCCTTCTAATGTAATCACGTCCCTATAAAAATGCAACACAGCAATGGTATGTCAAAGCTTATGTCTTAGGTACGTTTCCAACTATTAGAAGAGTTGCATTGCCTACTGAAAGAAAGCGCTAACCTATTATTAAACAAACAAAAAAAAAATAATGTTCTCCTAGCTGATTTCTGGCTACGGTAGCCTAATAAGAAACTAGCCAAGACTAGACAAAGCCAACAGCTGTGGAGAAAATTTTATCAATGTGGAGAAGTTGGCACTTTCTCGTTCCTCTATTCTAATGGGACAGTACACCGACAGTAGGTACTTGAAGTATGTCAGAAACAAAAGACAGCATAAAATTACTATTCGAATCACAGTGGGGCTAACACTGCTCACTTCATTAATCCGTACCCAGAACTCGAACGCATAAATTCACAGTCTATGGTTGAAAATACTTAGAACTAGGTCACAACTTCGTAAATACTATAATATAAGTTTTATAAATATAAAATTAACCTAATTATCGGGGTAGTAAAAAAATATCATTAAAATTAAAAAATATATAAACTTTTATTTTAAACAAAATTATACTAACAAGGTACAATTCAACATAATGTTAAAATCTGTAATACTATTTTACCCGCTATTTTTATTTATCTTTATTATTATATATTACTGTTTATATTGTGAATTTTCTGTTGTCTGTTGTAATAGATTTTCGATGATTTCTTGCTTGTTTGCCCTTCTTCTTGCTGGTCCTCTTAATCTGATTTCTCCAGATCCACCTGCCTGTAATTTTTTTTTCCATTTTTATTAACGGTAAGAAACTTTTTATTAGGCTTCTAACAGACTTGGGTTAGGTAGGGTGGAGTGTGCCCAATTCCAACCAATAATGAGAATAATAATAATATTCTTAATAATGTAATAACACTTTTTGTCCAAATTATTGAATTTTTAATCGTATCTCTCAACTAAAGACAAAGAATAATAAATTATTGTATTTTTTTAAATTTTATAAATATTGCAATAAAATTTCAAAGAGTATCATCAAGCTAATGGATAACTATCAAATTTTATGCATGACAGTGTAATATAATAAGATTATGTCAACAGTTTTTGGAACAGGCATGAAATTATAATATAGAAACCAATTAATGTAGAGCAAGCGAGGTAAATCTGCACTGGTTGTTACTTATTGGACTTGATTCTCTTTGAATATTCCATAGGCGTAAATGACGAGAATATCTGTTGTTTTTGTAACTTACTACTAAACTTATTCAATAAATCAATATTAGTTTAAATGAGTTTAGAAATATTGCCTCAACATGCCAAAGGTAGTTTTGATTATTCTCATAAATAACTTGCCACCTGGGCCCATTTAGTTGGGCGTCATAAATCAGAAATGATAAAAATCCATATAAACTTCATCCCTCAGTTTCATCCTGCTAGGGTGTCTTTCACATCACGAAAGGGAAACTTTCCATGATCACGGATCTGAATATAATTACTTACACATATTATTATTATTATCATGAAGGTAATTATCTATTTTCGTACTTCTAAGTCTAGAAATTTGAAAATTCCATATAACACCTCCATCCTATATAAGGAGTTGAATTTGAGTGGGGTAGGATGCTCGAAATTTCAAGTTTCTAGATACAGTAATTTCGGATGTGCGTTTATATATGTCATACAAGTTCGCATTTTATATCTATTACTATTAATTATTGGTCCACAATAAAATTGTATATTAAAAAATAATCATATAGGGGAAGTATATAAAGTAAATTGTCGTACTGGGATCATTATCATGGTATATTTTTTCCTCAAGATTTATACTTTATTTTTAAACAATACAACTGAATTTAAACGAAAAAGTTATTACTGGGTTAAATTTCAAACACAAATTACATGTTTTCTGAGTTTACGACGTTAACCTTTTGAAGAAATACAGCGAAAGTTACGTTACTCGCAAAAATGAGAACGGGATTGAACTTGACGCGATTTAACTTTCTATCTATTTTATCTACTTAAAAAATAATATTTTTACCTGAATAGTTTTCTTTGCTGGTACATTGTTTTCTAAAAATGTATTCACAGCACCTAAAGTGTCAAGTGGAATCTGCGGATAAAACGTAGGCCTTATAATTATGTCAGACAAAAAATAATGTAGACAAGTAAGATACTTACTTGCATTTTGCATCAAGACAATTTTCATTTTATTCTCTAAAAATAAATATAATTACCATAGTTACAATGTTATTTGCAAAATATAAATGCAAAAGAATAAAAGAATCTGGGATGTATATGACGATAGAGACATGTTAGAAGATACTACAAAAAATAGGACTCATTACCTTGATGAATTGAATAGTAATTTTGTATTATAAGAACGTTGCATTTACTTTGCACATAGCTCAATGATTTTATTTTAATTATATTTTTTTAAACACTAGTGAAAGTGAAAATATCATAGTAAAATATATAGTGTGATTTAAAACTTATAAACTAACTATATGACAAAATAATTTTAGCCAAACAAAACAATTTCAAGATGTATGTGGCAACATTATTTAGGGAAAAACTTTCAATATGGAGAAAATGCGTAATGTCTAGATAGCGCTCTAAAAATCCAATTTATGTTGCGGTAAAAAGAGAGTGACATTAAGGTCGTTTTGACACTGCCATGTTATTTTTTTTGTACTACAACTTTTGTACGCGTGGAAAAAAATATTTCATTAATAACTTTTTCCCTAGGTGTATTTTACACCTACCCCATTAAGCATCACAATTTTTCAAACTATTATGTCTGATGTTTTGTTAGTATTTATATGATTAGTAAGAAAATGGTAACGTAATATTAAATAGAAATATAAATAAAAATGTATGTTAGTTGCTTTAGAAATGAACTTACAGCGAATATGTCATCTAAAAATTTGGCAGCGCTCGGTGTCTCTACCGATATGTGGGCTGATGACTGAGATGATTTAGATAATGTTGGTGAATGAGCACTTTTAGTCGATTCTATATCGGTTTCTGTAAAGTAATAAAACATAAGTATATAAAAAAAATTATACTTTTTTAAGAAATAATGTATGTTAGAAATTACTGGAAATTTATTGAAGTAGTGAAACGAATATTGAAGAAATGATATTAAGTGATGTAAAAATATATTGATTTTTATGTCAGCTTGACATAAAAATAAAATTCTCCTAGGCTATTTTTTCTGTATATTGATTTTAGTCTAAATCTCAGCCAAGATATTGTATTTTTATATATACTGGCACGGGTAATTTTAATGTTGAGTTTGTTTTTGTAATTCAATTTTAAAAATACTTTAATTATTATAAATATGTGAATGAATTACAAATATTGACATAACTTGGAACAAAAAGTTTGTTATGTATGTGGCAACATTATTTAGGGAAAAACTTTCAATATTATGGAGAAAATGCCTAATGTCTAGATAGCGCTCTAAAAATCAAATTTATGTTGCGGTAAAAAGAGAGTGACATTAAGGTCGTTTTGACACTGCCATCTTATTTTTTTATATTGTTACATTAATAAAAAGAAATTTCAAAATGTTTTTCCAAAATATTTAATATAAAAAAACCCATAACCAAAATTTCACTGACATTTTAGTTGGCATGAAGAGAAAAAGAAATCCAAAAAAATATACAACCAACTAACTACACAACTAACTAAATACTAAAACTAAATATAAAACGCAGAAGTGTTTTTGAAAATCTTGCAGAAAAAAAATATAGTTTTAGTCTATCAATTTCAAATAGCAATTATTCGAATTTCTTTTTCACAGTGATAGTATTATTATTTTATTAAAATTTTATCACTGATATTTTATTATTAAGTTGCAATATATATACAGTATGTAACAAAAACCCTGTTGTTCCATTATAACATTAATCATTACTGAAAATCATAGTTCGATATAATCAAGTGTTAGTCAATTATCAATGGTAATTACAACATTGATTAATATTATTATATATATTACATATATTCTCAATAAACCTTAAATAAAATATTAATTATATATTTTTCTGAACAGTACATCATTTACTTAATAATAATAAGCACCTGCATTAACTGATGCTGCTTTCTGTACTGAAATGTTTGTATTTTCAGCTACATTACCAAACAAATTTCTGACTGCGGTAATTGCAGAAATTGGAATCTGAAAAAAAATTTCGAATTATTTTAAATATTATATTTTCAGTTTCTTTTCAGTTTAAGTCACGTTAATTTAATATAAGAAAAAAATCAAATAATAACTTACACTGAAGATATCCCTGAAAAATGTAGGGTTCCTCTGTACAGTCACTTGTTTTGTATAAATCTGATTTACATTAGCTCCCGTGTTAGCAGCTACTGCTGCATCGGCATCTAAAGAACTTTCTGCGTCAACATCAATCCTTTTTTCGATTATAGGTTCTTGAATGTGGCTATAGTAATTTTTAACTGGTTTAACTCTATGGTGATGTTTCAATTTAGGTTGTGCATATACCTGAAAGATAATTGCAGTCAAATATAAAAAAATATATAATAAGTTATATTTGTGTCTATAATAATATTAAAAAAATATATATTATAGTTTTAAGTGCACTGGTAACGATAAATGTATGGACTATTTACATTTCGCCCGTAATAAAGGCCGTTATGTTTTGTTAGTACTGTTGTGTAATGTCATGTTCAGAACATTGAAAGTGTATGAGACACACGTAAGATCTTTGCTTGTTTTGATGATATTCACCTAAAATTGGATACTCAATAAAAATACAAAATTTAGCAGGATGTTAAGAGCACCGTAAAATTTTGGTCTAAAAGTACAAACATTTTACTTACTTCTTTTACAATTACAGATGGCTCATCAGCAGTAGGTTCATTTTTTTCAATATCAGAATGAGCATTTACTTCGAAATTTGCAGTTGATTTGATTACTGGTGAGATTTCTTTATCTTTGTCAACTGGTAGAGCAACGTCGTTATTGCTTGCAATAGAAAAACCAGACGATCCTTCGTTTGATGATTGTCCACCCTAAAACATGATAATATTAATATATATAAAACAAAGCATATTTTTATTAATTATATGATGCATGCTAGTACAGGCATGATATGGATCTAACGTGCACTAAACTACATGCAGCGTATGTAAATCTGCTGATGATGAAACTGTGATCATTCTCTTGTTAAGTATAGTCATAACAGGTTTACGTAGTTTTAAATACCTTTTTATAGAAGATGTCACAATATAAGGGTTTACTGAGGAACATAAAAATAAATGAGTTGATTTTAAATAAATTGTATTTTTGTTTACAATACCTATAAAAATATATATTGAACCTCAACCATATAAGTATTAAATTTATTCATCAATAATATAATATCTCCTTTCTAATTGACGTCTTGCTTCTTTTTCAGCTTTTGGCCGTCTCTTTTCTTCTTTCCTCATTTTTCTTATTTCATATAGCGAGTCACCTACCAATCCCGATGTTGCGACATGTTTTCCAGCTTGAGCTGCAGCAAATCCAGCTCCTTCCGCTTTGTTTTCATTAACGCCACCGGCTAGACCTGCAGATGCATGAACATTTCCACCTGCGGTTGCGCCAGCAAATAATCCCCCTAAAAATAAAAATATACATATATATACATCGCAAATTAGGTTTTCCTTTATTTGTGTCAACTTACATTTTTAACGAATCTAATTTACAACAAGCGATTGTAAAATTTTATGACGATTAACATCTTATTATTTTATATCCTTCTTAGTCTTACTCGAAATCAAGTTAAATAACTTCAGTAATATGACATATATAGAGCTAATTAGAATATCTAGTTTGTCTCATACTACGCAATATTAAGCTAAGACTTCTTAATTACCCGATGCTCTTCCCTTCTCATCTACGGTTCCACCAAGTCCCGCTCTGGCTAGTTGGCCAGTAGGAGTGCCTGCTTCCGCGTAAAGTTTTCCTGCTGCTCCTGCATTGTCACCTATAAGTAATTAACATTTAACTAAGTTATTCACATTAACAAAAGAAGGAAATTGAACTTTTATGAGATCAATTTATTGGCCACCTGCCTGTCAAGAAAAGTGACAGGATACATCTCGTTGACCTGGAGATAATAGAATATCTATTACATAAAGAACTAAGAGAATGTACTTTACAGATGAAGAGAAATTTCTATTTCCACTGGAGTCTGGACGGCTTTTTTATTAGGTTGTTGATACATACAAGTAGTAATTCGTTAAAGAATATAATTTTTAAAACCATGTTAATTGATTAATTTTAAAAAGGGATTAAATTAATGTTAGATATAATTAAATGATACATTCAAACGCAATAAAATGATTTGAGTTTGATATCATGAAAAGTTTTAATCACTTTTGCTATTATATATTGTTGCGGAATGGGCCCAGATCAAAAGTTTGTTGTATACATCAAGCATTAAGAAGCCATTTTCTTCATAATGTGCGCCACATAAGATCGAGTTTTTAGCACTAACTAAATAATTAATTATAGTGAAATCGTGTCCCTCTCGTTACAAATATTGCCATATGATTGTGAAACAATTGAACCAACACGGTTGATCACAACAGTTTTTAATAAGTACATTTACGCACCAAAATATAAAAATAACAGAAAAACAATTACAACTTATATCATAATATTATATAGATTGCGATTCTTTTTTTTGCTACATAATTTTTTAACCTTGTTATTCGCGGAACTATATTGCATTATCACAATAAACATGTTCTAACACCGCTATTGCGGTAACTAACAATTGTGTAACTTTGTGGTGTGTAGACTTGGCTCCATTCGTTTTTGCTTTAATGTGTTATGTCAGAGTTATATTGCAATCATAGATGAGATGCAATTTTGATTATGAAGAGTGATAAAATGTACATTTTAGACAGTTTATTAAAAACATAATAATCGGTGAAGTAGCATTCGTCCAAGCATTCCGGCAATACCGATTGGAGGTATTATGACGTGTCATGACGAATTATATAAATTCACAAACTAACGTTTGCGAGTTCATGGACTTATTTTTATGAATTAAACGACTATTAATGTAAGTAATGGTTAATTGGTGTGATATAACTATGAATAATTAAGTTTTCTTTATCTGTATTGTATTATTTCAATCTTTTTTTAAATTCATGATTCAATATCAACAGAAATGGACCCTCTAGGTTTTCTTGACAGTTGTATAAATAGGCAAACAATAAGGTGTTGAATAAAGGTTGAAGTTTTTCTTATTTTGCGTTCAGTAATTTTATAAAAATATTCAAGGTCTTCGTAGCCGGAGGGCTTGTGTACCTAAAATGGTTTTGGCAAGGTTTTTTCTGGCAAGACTCACAAGACGACAAAGTAAACTAAAGGTGGGCCGCACTTTTGATATTCACCCTAGAAACCCACTATATCTTTTTTTTAGTTTCGCCTCTTCTCTCTCTCTTCATCTTCTCATTTATAAGACATTCACGGGACGCAAGTAGGACGTCCGCGTCCGCATGCGGCCCACAGGGCTTCGGGTTGCCGATCGCTTCCCTAGGATAACCAGATGTTATGTTGATGAGTTGCCTTAGACCACCGCGTCTGTCAGTGCAAGTGTCTCATCCAAAATGAAAATGTTTTGAGTACTCTATATCTCTAAGTTTACGTAAATCTATTATAAGTAAACCCCCCAATCACTATAATATAATCACGTAAAAATAAACGCTATATAATATGCACTTAGCAACAAATAGAAACATGGAAATTAGACTTACCCAATAAGCCACCAATTCCAACGCCAGCGTGGTACCCCATGAAATTGACTCCCAACTTACCATCTTTGTAAGTTATGAATTGGGGCGCCTGGAATTAAAAAAAAAACGATTTACAATTCCAGTACTAATTTCATTATCTATGTTATAAAAATTAGACTGAAAAAAAAAACAAATTTAAAAGTAAAAGTCCGAGACGGGTTGCAGACCGCAGGCGACACCACTGGTTGCTATGAATCTCTATGAAACCGATTCCGAACGCGGCGACATGCGGCCAGCAGCCTTGACGTCGTTTTCATAGATTCATTTGTCGCCGGCGCGGCGGTGTGACGTAGTCACCTATGTTTGTCGCCCGTCTCGGACTTGTACCTTTAGGCTGCACGATCTACTGATGAATTTAAACCTTTTATCTTGAACGTGAGTATGGTTGATTCCCCGAGATAAAAGTATCTCAACCGAACTAGCTACTGACAAAAAATTTGTGAGAGGTAGTGGCATACGACATACTTGTGTGAAGTCGAATTGGGCCGGCACGACGAGTAGGTACCTCTCGCTTACAAGAGACCAGCGTAAAGTGGCAGTTGCGCTGTAGCGTTTCGTGGGGTGTGTGAGTAGCCGGTGGCCCATGGAGGTGGGAGGAGAAAGAAGGGCAGTGCATCTGTATAGCCTCTATGCGGATTTCTATGGCCTTCGGTAGTCGTGAAAATGGATACGACTGCTCGTTTGCCCCCCTATATCGTAAAAGAAAAAAAAAGATAGCAACACTTGCGCATGATTTATTAATGAGCGTCAGTAATCACGAAATGACTGTTACATGCACTTCTATCAACAAAAATATAAATACATAAGCACGTGGAGTTATTGTACGATTTTATTTATATATATAACAATTTTAATACAAACTTCAACATGAAAACGGATCCAAAAGCGATCAATTTTAAAATACACCAATTTGAGCTAATGGTCAATATCGGTATTGTATACAGGAATATATAAATATATTTATGGTAGCTGATGATAACAAGAGTTTACATCTAAGAATAAATACTGGGTCATACATAATTCAGTACTCGTAGTGTAAAGCTCCGGAAAACATTTACGTCGCACATACACGTGCCATAAGGAAACGAAATTCTACTTGTAAATCAATGTATGTATTAAATGCCTTTGTGTGAGATATGTGTCACCTTATATGAGTTTTGTGATTATTTATATTATATGTATAGGTATATTGTATAAAACATAAATATACAATAACATTGCTTAAGAAGAATATGTCCGTATTGTTTTAAACTAACACAATGGAAAATTATTAAGCATAAAATAGACAGTTTTATTTTTATGGCCATAAAATTGCCCAGGATTCAAACATGAGGTATCCTCGAAGAGTCATAAATTATGCATTACGACGTTAGCTGCAAGGCACGAAGAATTTTAAAAAGCAGCAGCTTGCACAGGACAATATAAATTATCAAACTACTCGTATTTGCTTAAGAAGCTCATAATTAGTGTAATATACACGTGTCACGTTTTATTAAATATTTGATTAGATATTCTTATATGAAATATAAATAATATTCTTGCTAAATATTATTAAAAAGGGTAGGTATATGATATTAGTATTATAATAGACTTCTCTTTTTATCATTGTCCACTCGACCTATTCATTTAATTATGGCTATGCCAACTGTTCTTTATATGTCATCTGTAGGTCTTGGAAGTCACTTCGTTCTTTCGAAAATTATTATGTTAACATGTAGAACCATTGCCGGGTTTTAGCTGTATCAGGTGAGTATCATATACAATACATATTTGATGAATGTAGATTCCAATACGTTGGTAAAAAAATTTAAGAAATATATATTACCTATATTGAAAATATTTTTTGTATATCTTATTGTAATGGGAATCTGCTTTTTTTACCCGAAAGCGCAAGCGTTATTAATTATGTATAACAGTGTACCTATATACAGTTATTTAATACTTATACGGTTTTTCTAATAATAACATGTTAAAATTGAAACATATTCACAAACCGTTTAAACTGTCGTAATTATAACTTACTAAAGTAAATATTAAACCTAGCGTCCCGCAGTGTGTGTTCATTGCAAAAGTATACTTCCATATTTAAACGCCGTTTCCCGCGCCACAAGGCCGCTGTTGAAAATAAAAGTAAATTAACGTTTATGAAAGCATGTGCTATGCGTCTCGTTGTTTTTTGTAGTTGAATACCAATTCAATTAACAAAACGACTCATTATATAAATGTTAGATAATTTAACAATTTTCTATCAAAATAATGCACGATGTAGTTCTATAGCCTACCAGGTAGGCTATAGAACTATATAACTAGAGGTAGGCCCTACCTCATTCCATGGTGCATCGCAGCTTATCTGGGCCGGCATGACTGAAGGGTAACGCTTTTGTGCGATTTGTGTTATCGTAATAATTGTAAGGCTTTATTAGTACAATGCATCTAGTCTAACCTAGACCTAGACTGACAGATCTCCTTGTCCTGTAGAATTACCTTAATATCGGAATGGGACAATGGGGGACTCGAAAGTGCACTTGTGTCTATTACACTGTGTATAATGTAGATAATGTCGCCTACGTCGAGGGCTAATCTCTGTATAGATGGCAACTGTATCCGAAATGTATCTAGAAAGTCAGTGTAAAACATTGAAGTAATGATAACCTTTGTACAGAAAATATATTATAAACTTACTTAATAAGTAAAATCTTTTTAAATGTAAAATATCAAGTTCATTGTATGTGATAATAATTATTTGAAATTATAATACTATAATATTGTTTTTAATTATATGATTATATTTCAATCGTTTTTAAGTAAGTACTTAAAACAAGTGTTTTTAGTACAAACTGGTGACAGAACCAGCAGCGTTTAACATTTCTTCATAAAATGTCTTCCTATCGATTCCTATAATGTGGTAATAAAATTATTCACAATAGTTCATTTATCGGAGAAGTATAACGGGTATGTAATATCATGACACGACCTAGAGTAATATTTATAAACTTTATCCAATCTGGAAACTTAGCGGCTAATAAGTGAAGCACGAGTTTCGCTCATTTTGTATGTGCTAAAGATGCGCGTGAGTCTAGAGTTCACTTTTAAATTTTTTATAACAAGTCACAATGTTAAATGTTTATTTATGATGAGTTATCTAAAATATGAAAATGAAATGGTATAGTCAATTATCTGCAATTAATTCTTTATGGATTTTCATGCCAAATTGAACAATTAACAGCAAATTCCTTTACATTTTGATCAATACAAAAAAACTATGGCGTGATTCGTCAGAGGTTCGAATAAGACGATTATGACTAAAATCTACTATGGTCCCGAAAATAAGGACCGGTTTCATTTTTTTTTTTGTGTTATAGGGGAGCAAACGAGAAATCAGAGCCATTTTCATGACTACTGACGTTCACCCGCATAATGGCTATACAGATGTGCTGACCTCCTTTCAGCTTCCACCTTCATGGACCACCGACTACTTGCACACCGCAGGAAACGCGACAGCACAGCTCTCACTTTACGTTGGTCTCGTGCAAGCGAGAGGTACCTCCCCGGTCGTGCCTGCCGATTTCGGCTGCATGCAAGCATGCAGTGTGGCACTACCTCTTATAAAATTTCATTCAGGTACTACAGGTATATCACCTATAGAACCGTGGCTATTTCTCACCTACAAGGCGATCATTGCAATTTGAATTTCCAGTATTTAAAACTAAAACAAATCTCAGAGACTGTGAAATGTAATCAACGCGCAATAATTATGGGGAACAATTATCATCAATTAAATTCAAGAAAAGAAAATAAAGAAAATAAAGAAAATTAACCTATACTACCTAACCTAGATATACATACATACATTAATTCATAGATATAAAGACACAGTGGGGTAAAAAACGCATACGCATAAACAGTGTATAAAGTTACTGTCGTGTTGGAAACATTTGTCAGCTTATAATACAAAACGGCTCCAAAATTTTGTTTATGCAACAGCTGGGTGCGAATTACGACTTTATCCGCTTGCCAGGAGCTACAACTTTATATTTATTACCGAGAAGACTAACAACCCGAGATAAGTAACGATTCACTACTTCAATAATACTGTTTACCCACAAAATTGTACAATTATAAACACATTCTGTTGTTCGCGTTGTTTGCGTCAGTAAAAAATAGTAGCGCGCGTTGTAATGAAACATTTGTACATATCTGTACCTAAATCTGTTGTGTATGTAATTAGTGTTGCCAGTTTCCGTGACTCGAGTTTTAATATAATCGCACGTCAAATTGCGTGCCCACATAAAACCTGTTTTGACGGAATATACCAGAACAATTAAGTCTGAATATTACTTACAAATAAGTGGTTATATATAATTTAAACGTTACAAAGTGTTTTTTTAAATTAAATAAATGTTGTGAGAACAACCGGCTTCATTAGACATTTTGTTTTCAATGTTAATTGAAATCCAGCATTACAGCGACAGCTTGGCATTTTTTGAAAGTGGCCACACTGCAAGTGGAGGTCCTATTAATCCAAACAATTATTTAAACCTCGTATATGTACGCTCATAAAATAGTGTTATCTTCTTATCTGCATTAAGCGTGAAAGATTACAAAGCATACATACAAATTTTCATATTTGTAAAATATTTGTAGGATATTCGCACTGAATGTCTTCTATTCTGATCCGACATTACCTACATGTATGCCTTTTTACTTTTAGTATTGTTTGTGCTATTTTCGCTGTGCGTGATAACTTCACGTTAAGCAATATTTATGTGTTTTAGGCTTGACTTTGGACGAGAAATTTCCGCTCCCACACACATTAGCTCCATAAAGTAGACATACTTTTAGGGTTTCGTGGTCAAAGAGTTTAAACGAGAAGCTATTACTATGACTTTGCAGTCTGTCTGCGCCTACATCCGTCTAGTTTTCATCAGGCTATGAATCGACATATTGAAATTTTCACATCATCTTTATTAGCAGCAGCAGTAGCCAGAAGACGTCCACTGCTGTAGATACGTCTACCCCAGAGAGCACCACAAGTCACCGTCACAAGCTGAGTTCATCCAGCGACTCCTCAACCTTCACCATATTATGATGTATATGTTATGTTATGTAGAAATATAATTATGATATCTCTGAAAAAGTATGTAATAATAAATGTATTACATGAAACGTAATACACATAATATTATAATGTAGGTGCCCGGAGATACAAGTTTGTCAACTTGTATAGGTTATAATGCTTGTAACTCTTATCGGTATGGAACCCTCAGTGTGAGACTCCCACTCGTAATTTCCCGTTTTTTACAATGTACCGGTTCGTTTTTATTATGGTGTAAAATTACATATGGCTTAGCGTGTAATTTACAATTTTGCGTTTTTATATTTCTGTGCAAATGAAATTGCTCACATTTAATCGCTTAATAGATTGATTCTATGATTGGTTAAATTTGAATACAGAGACTAATTTGCACATCTTTTGCAGGTATAATATTTATGAATATATAGTAAAGACAGTTGGAAATATCAAGTGTTAGATGTTTATTTAAGTTTTTTTTTTGGAAGTGTAATAATAAAATTAAATATTTTTAGTATTGGTATTTTGTTTAAATCATTTCATATTGTTCAAATCACTTTATACATCAAACTTACACTTAAATTAAATATGTAAAGAAACAAATTAAATAAAACTGTAGCAGATATTTAAACAGGAGTGGGAATTGAAAAATAAAAGGTAGAAGCTCATACACCCGCAGAAATAACGATTCTCGTACGCCCTTTTATTTACTGAGCGTGTTATATAGATAATCGAAAACGTACGTTTTGTTTTTTTTTTTCCACATTCGTGTGGGAAGTTTGCGATGGCAAAACAATATGAATACAACCCTCGGTGTGTACTTACACCAGCAAGCATTGCAAAAAAATTGGTGAAAATAACTGTTTTGCTTAAGACCATAAATAAAAGAAACTGATTGTTTTCCAGTTGGAGTTTTGACATAGGAAGTGCTATGGGCACAAAAAATGGGCGCACGTAACGATGATTTGCAAATACCAAATATGGTAATATAATAGGGTTCCTTGGGGTTTTCCAACTGACTTTAAAAAAGAACGAGGTTCTTAATTCGACTGTACTTTGACCGTGTGTTGTATGATTACGTCGTCAATTATGTAGAATTATTTGTAAAATAAATTTTTTTTTTTTTTGAATGGGTAAAATACTCCTGAGATAGTCCTTTTATCGCTTAATCATTATCTGATGATGGGATTTGGGTGAAATTGAGATCAGTTCTTAAATTTGAGCTCCATGATCTTGTTTTTCTTAAATTTGAAATTTGAAATAATCTAAGCCAAGCACGATTAAAAATATCTTATCACTGTATGTAGTTACTATTGCAGCTTTTTTCTTTTCACGTGGCATCAAGGATCTGAAATGATGCAGCCTCATTAGGGACGCAGCAACAGTGGCGTATGTGAAACATCTTGTCCGTCCTCGAGACGCACTAATCAGTGCTTGAACATCTACTTCACAGTAGGACTCTGATTTTGTATTGTCCTGAATACCCATGACAATAATGGATTAATTTTTCTTTGCAATAAATTAAAGTGGAATTGAAAATATTTTTCGACCCTAGTTACGGAAAAGGAGGAGTAAAGAGTGACAGTATAAGCAAGTAATATGTATTCTGATTTTAAAACAGTACAGGTGAAAGATGATCATTGGTATAAAGAATAATGAATTTGGTAAAACAAAAAATACTCGTTAGGTACAGGTACTTTTGTTATTTTTTTTAATCTTTATAACTTTAACACTTCATAATATACATATAAATTTAAATGGTAAAAAATTACTAGTATAATAAGTAATTAAATTATTAGACCACTTCGAGAATAAATATGCAAATATAATTGACACCTAAATATGAATTCTCTATGTCACTTCACATAATATTTAAATTGTAACGTATTGTTATTTCAATATCATTTTTAAATGTGTAAAGTCAACGAAGTCGAATTCGGGCCTTTCATTTAGTAACGTGACATTTGACAACCCTGACTTAACAATAATTTCAAGTTGTGGGCACTTGTTTTTCACAATTCAATTGAATTGAATGGGAGGATTTTCCATTATGTATAAGGGCACATGTTTTATTTCCGTCTCTAAGCGATACGTGACATGGTACAATGAGTTTTAATTCCTTATATCAGACCAGTGAGTTTTTACTACTACGTAATAATTCAATGTTTCAGACTGTTAATATTTCGTGCCAAGCTCTAAATTGGGTCGAATAACTGCTTGTCTTGGAACACCATTAAATTGG
>LUGF01051675.1:251768-271312 GCA_001625245.1 Calycopis cecrops | reverse complement strand
TTAATCGTATTTAACTATTTATTTACAAATGTAAGGATTAGACAATTCTATTTTTGTTATTTGTCATTTTTTATAATTATTATTTTCTCGTTACTAATAATTGTCCCGTTTGGTGCGGTGTGTTAGTAGCCGGAGGTCCATGGAGGGAGGAGAGTGAAAGGAGGGCAACGCGTCTATAGGTATGTTACTGTAAAAGCCCGTTTGTTTGTTGGTAAATCTTAGGTTTTACTAGTAAATCCTAGAATTTACCAATATGGGCTGGTAAATTTACTAATAAATGTAAAAGATACGATTTTTCGGGCTTTTACCATTAGAGTTTGGTGTGTGTTAGGTTTCACCAATAGTGGTTGGGAAGTGTTGGTGTTAGGACTAGAATAGTGAATATTTTATTATTTATTTATTTCCTTCGTCTATCAAAATCTTACGTAAGAGGTATTTTAATCATCATGAGACATTTTGATTAAAGTCATCATTACGTTTTAACTAATAAAATTATGAAGAACTATTTCTTAATCATAATATATTGTAATAATGTATAAAATTTCTTACATAGTTTAAATAATTAATTATCTCGTGGTATAGGTACCTATTAAATATGTTATTATTGTAGAAGGTGGCAAACAAGCAATCGGAGTCATTTTCATGACTACCGACGCCCATAAACATCCCCATAGAGGCTATATAGACGTGCTGCCCTCCATTCTTCTCCCACCTTCTTGCGCCATCGGCTACTTGCACACCGCACGACACGCTGCTACTTTACGTCGGTCTCATGTAAGCGAGCGATCGTCAGGCCAAATTGGGCTATGCAGATTACAAGTGGGCAATAAAATATGATCTTACGCAATTTTCTTCAGAAACGTTATTATGTCTAATTGTGCAGACACGACTAGCGAAGTACCTCTCACTCACTACAATAAAGTAATGGCTGCATAGTATGTAGCATAGCATTTCGGTCGTCCACTAAAATGAGGGAAAAGCATCTTTAAAATTTCTGGACGTTTGTATGCATTTGTAGTTGCTACATACTCGTTAGCCATTTATCCACTGCAGCATATGCTAATAAAATCGCAAAAAGACAACGTATACGCTGCACGTGATGCATGAAAAAATGTATAAAGTACAAAAAAATATGTTAATGTATATTATGTTAATTTATTTAATTGCATGGAAAAATGTATCAAGTACAAAATAATTTTTAAATCTTTGATATTAATGAGCAATATTACGTTCTCTACAGGACTTGTAAATAAACTTTACAATACTAAACACAGCTGCGGTAAACCAGTTGAAATTAGTACGTAACTTAGATAGGATCGTTGGGTTGTGTAGCAAATCGCGTAGGTAATGCGTTTGGGGAACTTTATCGTTGTCCCATCATAGTTCGTCCGTCCCTTATGAATGCCTCCTTTGTTAATGTTGTTGAAACAGTTATGATCTAAAGTGTCTATTTATATACACAAACTAGCTACAGTATATTTATTAATAGAACTTATTACTATAGAATAGTGACAAGAACGGGCGTCAGTGATTTTGTATTCATTCATATCAGGTGAGGTAATGTAATATTATAGTGTAGGTAGTAGTGTTTATACATAGGTACACGTTAATATGATCAAAGCAGTTCGCTTGTCGTTATTGAGATAGTACAGCATTCGATCAAATGAAACTTTTTTGTAAAAAAAAGATTTTCTGTTTAAAAACTAAATATCATAATATGACATTGTAACTACGGTAAACAATTTATGTAGAATTTTCAACACTTGCAAAATACACATAGAAACTATATCAATAATTACGTGTGTCATTTGTATCGATGTGCCAAACGCATGGTAGTGTGTGTAAGGTTTATATGTATATTAAATTAAAGTACTTTATAAACGTTATTATTAAAAATATTAGCGTTCTGCACTTCTCTTACACGTAATCTATAAGTGTGCCAAATATTATTTCATACTCCCCCTTCTGCGCAATTTTCGTAAAAATGTTCCTAAAGTTTTTGATTCACATTAATCAATAGATTAATAACGTCACATCGCAACATGGCTAAGCATGCCCGTTTGTCTCCAATTAAAAATAATTAGAAAAAAATCTAACGCTATCATATCCTGTAATTTATAGTAATTTATTTTAATAATTTATAGTAATCAGAAAAACAGGAAATACCTTAATTAGATTACTTTAGCTAGTACCTATTAATTAATTGATTTTGTTACAGGTTAATTAGAACAAAAAGAAAATAGTTGTTGAGAGTATTTAGTATGTACCTACCTACAATTTGGTGATTTACAATATAGGCCATATTGTAATAATATTATAATTTCACAATGTTTTCATAATTGCAGTGAAACTAATAGGTCAGCCGCTCGTAAATGTTGCTGAGCATGTTGCGCCAGGGCCGCGGGTTTGAATCCCGTCTTGGTCATGGATGTTTATCTATAATATCTTATATGTATTTCTTTAATAAAAAATCTTAAATATATTTCAGTAATCTAGGACCCGTAACACATGTATGTACGGTATTAAGCACGGGGCTGAGCTAAAGTGGTGTGTAAGATTCTTCAGATATTATTATAAAATTAACCCACAATTTCCTCTCAGGTACCTGTTATTCTGGAAAATCATAAAAACCTTAGCATGACGCGGAAGAGTTGTTACTATCTTGTGACTCGTTAAATTATACGTGATTGTAATAATCTGTATACTTCTCACACCACGTTAGTCTAGCCCCGTGCTAAATCCTTCAAGGACTTGCGTTACTAGACAACGGAAATATATTTGATATTATTTACAAGTTTAGCTATTACAGGTTTTTATCATACAAATACTAAGTGCGCGGTATATACGTTTAAATTAACACTGCACCACTTATTCACCAATTATTCTAGTCAATATTAATCAAGTCGATTCTATAGATTAATTAGGCATTAATTAATCCTTAATTAATCCGAGTCATAAGTACAAAAATCCTATCAATAAATAATTGTTTTACATGACACAAAGCTATAAATTTGCTCTATCATTATTCCGGTGTAGTTCCTATCGTTGTTAAAGCAAATACGTCGAAGCTGCCAGAGCATGTCGTGTACCAGAGGCATTAAGTTGTGTGCACCATGTACGCACATTAGTATGTACACTGTGCATAAGCCTTAATGCCTATAGTTAAATTATGCATGTGGGGGACTAAACATTATAAACACTTATTACCTACACTGTTAATCGGGACTTGTTTATTTTATATAGTATAAGGAGGAAAACGATAAGTCGATACCTTTTAATGTCTACTGATGCCAATAATCACCAAAAATGGCGCGTGCAAAATTTTAGCCCACTTTCTTAGGACCGTGTACTGACTCTACCCATCAATTTCTTTCTTTTTCACCCGAATAGAATCTATGATGAGATGATTAGTATTTTTAGGTACCTATAAATTAAAATAATCTCATTCTACCTAATCTATAGCTGTACAAAATTTCATCAATATCCGCTATGTTGGTTTGACCTGAAAGAAACAACATAACAACTTTCGCATTTATTAAATTAGCAAGTAGGTGGCATGCCGACGGCCATCAAAGCGAACATAGATTCGCCAATATTGTGTACAATGTATATTGTTGTAAAGACGCGATATGGGTTAACTATAACTAGGTATTCTAACGGTTTCAAACTTCATTGCTGTTTTTTATTTTTTATTTTTTTATAGCATAGGAGGCAAACGAGCAGTTGGGTAACCAGATGTAAAGTGATTACCAACGCCCACAGACATCCGTAACACAAGAGGTCTAATGTGTTGCCGACCTTTGAGGAAAGAATAAGCTCTTAACTTGAAAATCACTAGTTAGACAGTCTTTTTTACATTATAGTATAAAAGGCCAAACGAGCAATCGGAATGTTTAGATGACTACCAACGCCATGACATGTGCATGACTGTTGTTCAAACGCGTTGCCCCGTTACTTTTCCTCCCCTCCAAGTGACCTCCGACATATTACCTGTCACTTTACGGCGGTGTCATATTATGAGCTAGAGATAGATTCTGATCTTGTCTGATGTTATGCAGCATTACACTATCTAATACTCTGTAAAGTACCCTTGGTATATCTTATTAATACTGAAAAATTGACCCTGTAATAAATCTATACCTATAAAGGCAAACCACTCTGATTATAGATAATATCAACGCACAACTGATGCATCTAAAAACTTGAAATTGGTACAGAGATTCCTTTAATTGCGCAAGTGATCATTAAAAAGATTTTTTAGAAAATCAAGCCCGAAGGTGGAGAAATAGGGGGGTTAAGTTTACTAATATGTATTTATGTATCGCAGCTGAAACCGCGGGATACAGCTAGTCTTAAATATAGAGCTACAATTTAGGAAAATAACAACTAACAAACATTTTTGTTAATATATTTTCTTGTATTCTTTTGATAATAATTTATTATTGGCAACTTCATAACAATACCAATAAATTTGTCGTAAGCATCGAGCCAATTCGAGCCTTTCTTTCATTGCCTACATGAAGGTCTTTTAAAAGATTTATATTTTGTAAATAGGATAGAAACGCTGATGTATAACCTAAGCAATATAATGGATAAGAATTATTAAGATGAACACAAAGCGGACTCGAGAAGATTTTTAATGTGTAAGTGGTAAACGAGCAATCAAACATTCTTGTGACTACCGACGCCCATATATATCCGCACAATTTTTACGCAAATGTGTCACTTTCCCGATCTAATGGGCTTCCGGAAACTCACTAATACATTTGATGGACCCAATCTATTAGCAAAACGATTCGAGTCGTTAATATCTTTAATAAGAGGATCTTAGTAAGAGGTAGTGCCACACTGCATGCTCTCATGCAGCCGAATTGGGCCGGCACGACTGGGGAGGTACCTCTCGACCGGCCTTACACGAGACGGGCGTAAAGTGACAGCTGTGCTGTCGAGTTTCGTGTGGTGAGCGAGTAGCCGGTGGCCCACGGAGGTGGGAGGTGAAAGGAGAGCGACACATATATATATATATATATAGCCACTATGCGGTTGTCTATGAGCGTCGGTAGTCATGAAAATGGCTCTGACTGCTCGTTTGCCCCCTATAACATAAAAAAGTGTCGTTGTTGCATTACGGACCAAGTGATGGCAATGTACCTTTCATGTGGTAAGACATCGCACTGGATATGCGGATGTTAGACGGAGGTTACACAGTAAGTCTGGCGTCATATCGGTATGTACTTGATTTTAGAATGACGGAAAACTGGTACTATAAGCGCAGACTGATGATTTGAAGGTCCAGATTCACGATTATACTCCGAATACTTTTTCCACGTATGTTATAAAACTGTAAACCGACGCAGATAGAGCTGTACAGAGGTGTCTCAGGTGGATATCATGTGCAGAGCGGTCATGAAACTTGAATGGCAAAATAAACCTCTCATATACTCGTATATCTAAAGTCGTGCATCAATGTGGGTTTGTGACAATCAAACTACTGCCTTTAAACTAAAACGTACTCGGCGCTTTATTATTGCTTTTTTTTTCTTTTTTCAATTCACGCTATTTAAATAAGATATTATATTAATATGCGTAATGTTTAATTTTATGAAATGACTACCTAGTAGACTAGTGGTACTTAAACATAAAGTACCGTAGTGGTTGGTGAGGTCCCAGATACGACTCCCGGATTGAAACATAAATTTTATAGGTATTATTCAATTTCTAATAACTATCCAAAAATAGATTAGCAGTGTACTTGACTTTAAGTTCTCGTTGCGGCATCGATCTAAAGCCTGATTTCTCACCGCTCGAGCCCGTGCGGACTACCGTCCCTTTGAAATAAAGAATGAGGAAAAGTGACCGTGTTTCTTTGTCTTTGTGCACTTTATTTCCTGAACTGTTTAGTCCTTCATTTAGCATAGCGCGAGTAAATGAGCAGTCGGAGCTTTATGTACTACTGACGTCCATAGAGTTGCTTTCATTTCCTCCTACCCTTCAAAGGGCTTAAGGAAACTCGCACACAGTAAGAGAAACGTCAGGATAGCTGTCACTATACGTTGGTGTCGTGAGAGCGTGAGGTGAGGTATCTCTCGCTCTTGCAAGACAATTCTGTTGCAATGCAGCATGGTCTTGCTACAAGATACGGTACTTCAGATCTTACAAACCTCAATAAACATGGCCACTATAGCCGAAATTAAAAAAAGTATAAAAATATTTGTTTTTATTGAACAGCTTACGCGTTACACGTATCGTTATAATAGAATTTAATTTTTATATGTCAAAATAATACATCAAAACATGTTTCATACTTGAAACAAAATCACTTTCGCCGTCTGTGTGTCTGTATACTTAGATCTATAAAATTACGCAACTGTTATGATGGGTTTTTTTAATAGATAGAGTGTTTCAAGAAAAAGGTTTATATGTATATTAACTGTATTATTGAAGACCGAAATCAATGGGGGCGAAACTGTGGGTGGAAGCTAGTAGTCTATATTTTAGGATGGACAAATTTAAATATTACATTTATGTAACTAAAGTAATAATTAATCTCTGTGCTTAAGTTTAATGTCAGTACTAGAAATTTTAATATAAGACATTTTTTTCTATTTGCTCTACCAAGTGCTCATTTCAAATTGATAACAGTTTAAACGTAATCTTCGTAACGTATTACTTTCACTTACATTGTGTAAGTGAAGAACGCTTGAACATAATGTTATAAAACTGCTTTGCCAGTGTGACCTTGATAATATCGAGATTAAGGAGTGAGATACAGCTCTCCCAGCAACTGGCTTGGGTTTTTTGGTAGGAAAAACATCTCACGAGGATATTAAAAAATATACCTACTTTCCAAAACAATCATAAACCTTACCTACCTTATACTTGTATTAAATAATTATACTTTTATACTATGTCCATTTTTTTATTACGACCGGTTTCCATAACTCATCATCAGATACACCTATACAATACTTATATTAATAAAAAAGTGGAAATAGTATAAAAAGTATACCTATTATTTAATACAAGTGTAATATGATTTTCCATGAAGGAGTGACAATAAATTCCATCAACCATGTTACCAACCTTTATAATTATTTTTATTTATGAAACAAACTAGCTTAGTAGTAAATTAAAAGTAACACTTTATTTTTTCTTGTACCTATATATTTTTATCCGTGGTTTTATGATACCTACAGAAACTGTAAATATCAGTTTGTTTATTGTTGCCATTGAAAATTGGTAATTTATTTATCAATGCCAGCGTTGTTTTTTTTAAGGGACAAACGAGCAATCGGCTCCACTTTCATGACTGATGCCCATAGACACCCGCATAGATATTATACAGATACGTTGCCCTCCTTCCTCCTCCTCCCTCCATAGGCCACCGGCTATTTACAGCTGTCACTTTACATTGATCTCATTCATGTAAGCGAGATGTACCTCCCCGGTACATGCACGCAAGCAGCGTGGCACTATCTCTAACAAAATTTTATTATTTTACTTGTTTATTATTGTTATCAATTTTAATCAATTAATCTTAAAATTAATAGCTTATAATAAAGCTGAATTTTGCCTAATGATAGTGGGAAGAGCGTTGTGAGACATCGGTAATATCATTTTGAAGAACTTGACCTATATACCTATTAAGTGCAAAAAAAGAAAATAAAATAAATCTTCAAAAATATTATACAATAAAATAAATAAAATATAACAAACAACTGTCGACTGAAGTAATAAGAATATGGCAATAAAAAGAGGGTTTTTATGTTTGAATGAACGTGAATGTATCACTAGTGACTTCTAGTATTGTATTGAAATTGGTTAAAGAATGATTTATAATTCATTCAAATTGCTTATTTAATTTAAGCCTATTAATGCTAATGGTAAAATAATACTTGGTATTGAGTTATCAAGGTATGAAGAAAACTAATTATAACGCCGTTAAAATGTATCTAAAACATATTCAATTAAAGGTCTTTGTTTGACAATATGTGAAAAAGTAGACTCACAGTACCGATTTTAAAAAATATCTTGTCTATTTAAATTGAACGGTAAAGCAGATTTTCTGTATTCGTTCGGAAATACCCAATTACGTTCCCGCATTTACATGTTCCGATCCACGTAAAATTGTTTCCTGCATTTTGGTTAATCTTATTTATCAATTTATATTGGCTTGGTAAAACCTGGTGATTCGGTAACTGCGATTTTATTTATTGATATGGTCAATATGGGTGTAAAATAGTATATGTCCACTCCGACCGTAAGTGGGGTTTACTCAAACCTAACTGAATCTATAATGAAATATGCGCAAAACATAATTTTAGGTCTCTTATATTTTACAGGCTTAAATCGTTTGTTAAAAAGTAAACTCCAGAAATGCCTCTCTCTCTCTTCTTCAACCTCTAACTACCCACTGGTGAAGGTCTCTTTTATTTCCCTTCATAAAAATTCAAATGTTCACAATCATGATGTACTATGGTATCTGCCACAAAGGCAAGATGCTGTTAGAATACCAAATAGCCTATTGTCTCGCAATACAACACAATACTGTCAATAAAAATATATACAAATCCTTGGTTTTTATAATTTTTGGAACAAATTTTTTTGAATAACTGTACTTATACTTGCTATAAATAATACTTACAATTTTGACGTGTTCTCTTCACTTTTATTAAGATGTAACGAACAATATCGATCGTGTTATTATTTACCGCCGTTACTCCGGTCGCGTGCGCCGATGGAGGCTATGCGGTTAACACTAGGTACATTCGATTCTCATGCCATTCTCTTGGTTAAAACCTTAACTGGTTATTCCGGCCTCTATTGTACAGTTGGCGTTCTAAATAAATTCAAATATAAACTTTTTATAATTAATTACGACTAATAATGGATATAGTCTATGTATGTGGTGTAATGTGAACGCTCATGTTCTTGCCTATTTTGGATGGTATATTTTTCATTTTTTTTATTTTGTGGTATAGGGAGGCAAACGAGCAGTAGGTGCCATTTTCATGACTATGCTGAGGTTATACCTACAGATGTGCTGCCCTCTTTTCTCCTCCCACCTCTATGGGCTAGGTACTTGCATACCGCCCGAAACGCGACAGCACAAATGTCACTACGCCGGTCTCGTGTAAGCGAGAGGTACCTCCCCGGTCGTGCCAGCCCAATTCGGCTGCATGCAAGCATGCAGTGTGCCACTACCTCTTAATAAAATGGTTACGTTTGTAATATATTGCTATATAGCAGTAATCTACAATTTTTTGTAGAACTTGGAACTACAAAGGGTGAAGATGATGAGGATGATGACGAAGATAATAACTTGTTCATGGGCGTACCGAGAGGGGAACAGGTCGGTGCAGCTGCCCATCCCACCTAGATTCTCTTAACCTCCCATAATCTCCTACTTTCTACCAGCAAGTACTACTTACAATCAGATCATCAGAATCAGAATCAAGAGGGGTGGGGCTCTTGAGTAAGATGAAGTGACACGGTACATTACACCCGAACTTGGCCAGCACGACTGGGGAGGTATATTTTGAATACACGATATCGGCGTAAAGTGACTGCTGTGTAAAGCGTCTGTAATATAACCTTTGTGCACATGTCTATTGGCAAGTAAATAGATCCGAATGCCCTTTTTATATACGTCTTGTTCTGTACACGAGAGCAAATTCGCGAGTTCAGGGCTTACATAGTGAAACAGGTTACCGGTACCGACAAAACCTGTGCGGGTCAATACTGGTAATATGGCAATGTTATCGTACCGGTGCTACTGCAATGTTATCGATAATTTTGCAATTTTGTGAATAACATTGCAATATTACCGGTATCGACCCGTACAGGTTTTGTTGGCATCTACTGGTAACCTGTTTAGTGTTTCTCTATGTAAGCACTAAGCACCCTTACCTTGGCCACGGCAGTGGCAGCGTTGTTAAATACTGTTGTTTATTAGATATGCGGATTATCACAAAGGGCTCAGATAAGCATATTTATTTGTTTATTTAGGATCAGCCATTGTTGCTGTAGGGTGCTTTACCCTACCTACGTTACCCTTATTTATTATACATTTTTTTGTTTTCCCCCTCAACTTTATTATTTTAAAATTACTTTCCGCCCGCAGCTTCGCCCGCGTGCATTTCCGACTTCAAAAATGTAGTTATTATACATACAAACCTTCCTCTTGAATCGTTCTATCAATTAAATAGAAACGCATCAAAATACAGACATATAGACGGCGGGAAGTAAATTATTAAATTATTCATGAAATGGTATGGTTTGTAAATAGTTTTAGGCTGATCATATAAAAAAGACACCACACAAACACAACACTTTGATTGTTCCTTTTAATTATATTAGACTAGCTTCCGTCCGCGGCTTCGCCCGCGTGGATTTCGGACTTCAAAAATGTTTCAAAATTTTAACTTATTATGTTATTCTGATATGAAAGCTATGTTATTGTAATGTTTCATGAAAATCTGTTCAGTAGTTTTTGTGTATGAAAGAGTAACAAACATACTTACAAACTTTCGCATTTATAATATTAGTAGGATTAGTAGGATAGTGTAGAGTTAAAAATTTCGTGCTTAGACAACAAAATACAAACTATATAAGCTATTATTTTGTGTGCCTGAAAAAGCCCATCTTCATAGGTATTAATGAGTTGCACAAACAGACGAATTTGAAATTCGGCACAGATGAAGATTATATTATGTGTGTGTACGCACACAATGTTGACGCATGATTTACATATTGATTGAGTTTCCCAGTGACTGTGTATAAAGGCGGTATTACGTTTAATATTCATTTATAAAAAGGTTTTACTTAAATATACACGAGTATACACTGTATAATAATAATAGATTTGTTTGTAATTAAGATTAAATTTTAGGTGATCACTAGTTTTTTAATCTGATATTTTATCTTTAAGCTTGGCCATAGTAAAAAAAAATATATTACAATATAGTTTGTATTAAAGTAGAATCAATCTTAATAAAGTAGCGCTGCTGCAGTATCTCAGAATCGGGCTGGAATCACCGGGGAGATATTTCTAGCTCTCATACTACCTAACTAACTAAAAACTTAATTTTAAAGGCCGCGCGTCTGCCTCTGGTTTGCGGATGTCTTTGAGCAGCGGTGGTCGTCTATCACATGCGCTTTTGCCTCTAATCCTTTAAAAATATATAATACTGCCTTAAAAGTGATAGGTGGCTATCGATTTCTATTTTTTTTATTTATATTATTCAAAACATTACAATATTAAATAATAACCAGACCAAAAAGCACGGGTTTGTTTGGAATGCCATTCTTATATTACAATAATTTTCAACTTAAAAATAAGACGTATATCTACATACGGGTATACAGTATAATTAAAAAAACTAAATTAAATGAAGGTAAAAAGAAATGAATTTTACAAGTAGGTGGGTAAGGATAAGTTTATAAATTTTCCAAGAAATGTGTTTTTAGTTTCTGTTATTTCTTGTTATGCTTTTTACAAAAGATGGATCCAGTTTATTAAATAAGCGAGGGGCGATAAATGAAATGGTTCTTTCTCCATAAACATTAGTTGCCCTAGTTATTTGCAATTTTTTGTTGGTTGGTTACTTGACGTGTATGAATATTGTGTGATATTTTGATCTGTGTATTAATATTAAAAAAATGTTCTTTTAAAAGGCTGTATTTAACTTTGCAACATATTGGTAGTAGTACTCTACAATGTTTAAATAAATCGGTATCATTCATAATTTTAACATTAGATGAAAATATTTTCTTCAGTATTCTAATTTGAAGTTTATAAATATAATCCATATGAGTTTTATAAGTTCGCCCGTAGCTTGTGATTCCATATTATCCAATGATAGAGACAACAAGAGCATTTTATAACAGGAGCCTGATCTTGAAAGGTATTCTATGTTTGATTACATAAAAGTTACATAAGCTAAAAATGCTTTAAGTTTATCACATGTAGGTACGTGTAATATGAGGTAACCAGTTAAATTTACTATCGATTATCAGACCTAGATAAGTGTGATTGTCGACTATATCGATCGATTATGCAGTTTGTATTTAGCCAATGGCCCAATGGGAGGATGTACTCATCTGCATAGTCATTAATCTTTGTTTGTCCTCGTATACTACATAATAACATCACTTAAATGATGAAGTTAATACTAGTTCTCATGTATCATATGTAAATCATATAGCGATATATTTATTCACGTTTGAAATAAATCTTTACATAAAAGGTAAAGTGTTAAATATGCCTATTTAACACCTTACCTGTTATGTTCTAGCGTGATAGAGCAAATTTGTAAAGTTCTTGTTCATTCTCATACTCATAAGTAGGTAAATAAAAAATGTTAGGACATTTAAAATTCAATTAACTCTAACGAGTTTTTAAAAGCGTTCTTAATAAAATTGTCATACAGTTCGCGAACGGCTACGTAAGAAAAGCGCTTAAAAGAATATTAAGTTATAATAATATTCAATCTACTTTTTTGAAAGGAAATGTCAGTGGAAACTGTTTTAATAAAATTTAAAGTAAATATTTGCAGGTGTCTTTTGATTTCCTATAGGCAAGGGTAAGGGCTGCGCCTTGAACACAGAAGTTGAGTGACTTGAGAAGACTAAGTTGGTAACAAATGTCTTGAAAATAAAAGACAAATTCAACCATAAACACTTGTGTATAAGACTGTAAATGACAACTAAATCAAACTATATCAACATATCTTTATAAGAAAGGACTTGTGCCACTGTTGCCAGATAACGGAAATATGTTTCTTGTGGGCATGTGGGTCACTGAACTCCTCCTAAACGACTGGACCGATTTTGACAAAATTTTTTGTGTGTATTGAAGGGGATTTAAGAATGGTTTAGATTCACAAATTTGTCGGGCGGATAGTTTATTTTTCGTTACATTCCTAATCCAAAGATAAACGATTGCGACCTGATCGGAATACAAACTCGCAACCTCTCATTTGTGATGCTTACCCGCTGCATTACCAATCATTGCATTGCCAATCGGTCCGATAAAACCTTGTATACGTTATTTCATTAAGACAGTGCTGGTAAAAGATATAAAATTATAAATAAAAATGATGAAAAGTATTTTATGTTCGACAACTCTATCAGTACCAACCATAGAAAATATCCAAGTAGGGTAGGGGAATTTATAATTTACTAGCTGCGCCCCGCGGTTTCAATCTTGTAAATTTCGATCCCGTGGAAAATAGAATATCATCCCATAGCATCCCATAGGAACATTTACGGGATTAAAACTATCCTATGTGTTAGTCCAAGTTATCAAAAATGTGTGTGCCAAATTTCATGAAAATCGGTTTAGCAGTTTTTGCGTGAAGAAGTAACAAACAAACAAACATACAAACTTTCGCATTTATAATATTATTAGGATACCTACATAAAAGCTTTCAAGAGATACGGGAATAACGACGACGAATAAAACAATAACGGCCTACTATATACTCAACAATATTTTTTTTGACATATTTAAATACTAGTCAACCTTTTATTTATTGAATCAGAGGACACATTTACGTATGATTCCTAATAAGTGTAAGTGCAATACCGACTAAGCCCCTGCAGATTTAATCAGCCGCCCCCTTCATTGAGCGTAAAAAATAATGTCCAATATACAACAATTCCTGAATTGTACAGAAATCCATACTATACTAGGGTTTCTGTTAAAGAATTTTTATAACCAGATTAATATTCCCGAAGACTACCCGCCACAAACAAACAAGGTTATATTTACATGCTTATAATATTTATGTAGATTAGTTTGGCCATTGTAGCTGTCAATGCTGTGCAATTAACGATAATTCATTAATGATATCAATAAACCTGTTCAACATTATTGTTAAATAACAATGCGTTGATGATGAAACAAAGGCAAGTGTATCTTAATAAGATTATATGCGTTTTATCGTTACAAGGTAAGTTATTATTAATGTATATGTCCATATTTATTATAAAACAATAATGATTCTTTATTCTTTACAGAGATATTTAATGAGCAGTCAGGTTTTCAGATCTCGCGCGGTATGTGAGTTTCCTATGGTCCATGCAAGGGGGAGATAGAAGAAAAGGCGGGTAACGCATGATATCTTTGCGCATTTTAATGTGTGTCGACAGTTGTCATAACAATTCTACTCAGTTGGCCCCTGCAGTGATATAGAATACTAACTGCTCGACAGACGTAGTTTTTTTCATTATTGGAAAATATGTTGTTATGGTAACGTGTAACCGACTCTGCGCCATCTGCTGTACTGATTTGTGAATCTAAACCACTCTCAATTCCCCTTAAACGCACACAAAAAAAATTGTTAAAGTCGGTATATATATATCTTGTGTGATAGCATTGATTTAACAAATCTTGTTTGCTGTTGTTAATAGCGAGATGTGTCTGCGCGGTCGTATTCGACTGATCCGTTGTTACAACAATGGCACAGTCTTAGTAAATAGTAGTGCCACACTCATAGAGATAGAAGAAAGAATAGAGAGGCTATAACGGCACGGCAGGGATGGTAAGCTATTGTCAATAGGACAGCATCGTTCAAATTCGTTCTCAGCGGTTCTCAGTCTATAATTGACAAGCGTTTATGTGACATCTCCATATTTTTCTAAAATGTGTAGCTGTTCAGTGGTTGTGTGCAAAAATAGGAGTAAATTAAAGAACTACAAGAATTGTGGCATCACATACCATCGGTACGTACTAAGAAAAATTACAATCAATGTATTTTCAGTTAAAAACTAAAAATATTAGAACAAAAATGTCACCTTAAATTGCAAATAGATCAAACGTTTTAAACATAATACATTGCCTGTTAAGTATTGCTCTTATTGTGTCAAGTCCATTCTGAACACGCAATGAAAGTAGTAACGTCACAAAAAAGTCGTAAAACTGCAACTCGTTTTCATTGCATAGGCGAGATAAGAGTGGAAAGACTGATAATGATGTGTTTTGTAAAATACGCGTAAATATCGATATTATCCCCTGGGCTTCAGAATCCTGCAAGCTTAGGTATATGCTTGTTTATATTACTGAGAGCAATAATATACAGCATCTGGGGGGGGGGTCAATGTATACTATTAAGCCTTAAGTTTTCTTATTAAATACATAATGTTATTTAATTATTTTTTTTATGGTAAGGGGGGCAAAAAAAATGATTACCGACGCCCATAGACATCCACACAGAAGCTATACAGACGTGCTGCCCACCTTTCTCCGCCCACCTCCATGGGCCACCGGCTACTTACATACTGCACCAAACGCGACAATGCATGCAGTGTGCCACTACCTCTTACAAAAAACATTTAATATTACCTATATTTTTTCACGGGTTGGTGGATTTACCGCACTCGTGCTAAAAATAGTAAACGACACCTGGAAATGAAATCGCTATTATTGCACGACGAGTAGAGACGAATTGCTCTTCATACAATAATGTCATTTCATTTTATTTATATTAAATTTCATTCAACTGCCATAATATATCGTAATATACTGTTGCATATCGATAATTCGTTATCGACAGTGTCCCATCCCAAGGTATGTTTGAAGGTGTTAGTACGGTACGATTTCTAAATGTCAAGTTTATATGTAGTTGTAAACGTCATGGCTACATCTGAACTCGTACAAATTGTGTTCGATTGCCCATCTATTTACTTCTGATATCTATAGCCACGGAACTACTGAGTGAGAAGGTACCTCTCGTAACCTATGTTTTGTCTGGGCCGGACTGTGGGCCAGGTTCCCAGCCTGGTCCCTGACCCCAGTTCGAGAGACGACATAAGTTGCGTATAGCGCCGTTCGCCGTCAGCGGGGCAGGTCATTTTCTGCCCTCTCTCTACTCTCTCTACTTCTGGAGCATGATAACCTTGCAGAAAGAGGCCATCACATCCCAGACCAAGCAATTGAGCGCACTCACATGATACTACCATAAAGTGAAGGCTGTTGTATCGCGTTTTGTGTGGTCCGTAAGTATCTGGCTCATTGATATAGTGGCGAGGAGGGTACGCATGTACATATCAATCAGCCGGATATTTATGTGCGTCAGTGGTCACCAAAAAGCTCCGATAGTTCGTTTAAAAATACCGGCCAAGTGCGAATCGGACTCGCGCACAAAGTGTTTCGTACCATTATCACTATCATAAAGTAAAATATTGCTTAAAAATACGTTTATTGTATGGAGACCCCTTAATTATTTTTTTTTTAGTATTTGTTGTTAAAGCGGCAACGGAAAATTTCTGCTTTCTGGCGGTTCAAGAGATACAGCTTGGTGATAAACAGACAGACAGACAGACGGACAGCGAAGTCATAGTAATAGGGTTGCGCTTTTACCATTTAAGTAGTTACGGAACCCCAAAAGGCACACCTAGTCCGATGGATGTGTACACGAGTAGCAGAAGATCGGTCGTCTAGGCCTTAATCGACATATGCTTATGTCCAGTAGTGCAGAGATAAATTATTATGATGGTGCTGATAATAATAATAATAAATGAAACGCTAAACAATAGGAAAAAATCATACAACATCTAGGGTACAGGTCATTGTAGTACAATTCGATAACTTAGGTAACTTCATTTGTATATTACCACCACCTACTTATCAGAAATCACTCTAAATCAGAACGGATACCAACATCAAAACCGCTAAATTATAGCAATGAAGTTGTGGGTTAGGTTCAATAAATATAAACATCAACTGACATGAATGATTCATGTAATTTATTTCACAGAAATATTTATGCTGCTCAAATAAATCATGGCAGCTCAAAGGATTTCGACGTCGGTTTGCAGGCCCGGCTAACCCGGGTCGAACCACATCCGATGCCAAAAATGCCGTACCCAACCTTTTCACTGACTGTGGAGCTGCGCAAGCAATAAACAGGGTTCCGCACCTAATTGCAAGCAAGTCTATAATAATAATATAAAGCTGAATAGTAGGTATATTTGTTTGTTTGAACGCGCTAATCTCGGGGACTAAAGACTACTTTTGTACCGACTGCTGTAAAAAACGGATTCATGTAAACGAAGTTGCGGGCGTCCGCTAGTCTTATATATGCAAATATCCTGCTAGCCATATACTGTTGTTCTCGATAATTAAATATGTCTCAATAAATATATACTTAAATAAAATTAAGGGTGTGTTACATTATTACATCTATACTCTACATCTTTTATCTACTTTTTATTGTTTTTAAGTTTTAATAAATGAAACTTTATACAAACTTAAAGATATAAGACTCACGCTTAAACGGTGTTTTTTGTTTAAATTTGATTTATTTGAAAAGTAACCGCTATTTTTGATAATTTTTAGATTTATAAATTCGCGAGAGTCATAAAAAACATACAATTTTAAATACATACCTAATTATATACATGTCGAAATGTCAAACTAACAACATTAAACGGGCCCTATCACAGACAGGAAAAACACCAAAGACTTATTGTTAACAGGACTCACTCAGTATTCGACCTTATAAATAATATGCAAAGTTCAATATTGTACGGCGATAAGAAACCCACACTATGCAAAACACAAATAGACACTTAATGTATTCGAATTTTAGTTTGCTACCGAAACTTTCCTCCGTAACTTCTAGAAACAAAAAAATGTAACCGCCAATAAAAAAATCTTAAAAGTGGAAAGCACAACAGCTTTAAAGCGTGCAGTGGTGTGTAAATGGAAAAAGTTTTCGGTTTTAAATTCCGACGGATCGTAAAATACGGACTAAGAAACTTGTAAATAATGTTATACTTATTTTGAAATGAATTTATATTCTTACTTTATTCTTGGCGAATTTTCGCGAGAGTATTATTCGAGAAAGAGTTCATGCATTTGCCTGACAACCAGTTTAAATAGAGCTCAGATACGTGGGATTATTTTCACAGATGTATTCATGAACGCGGACCGTATTAATTTTTAAATTATGCGAACATGTATTATTAAATTGTAAGAGATAGTGGGTATGGTGGTGGGTGGGACGCATTGGATTCGATTCGGGTCGGTCCTGCTCGGAAAGAAGCTCTCCTTAATTAAAATCAGCGTATCGTTAAGGCTCGAAAGTTGAGAAACAAAGTACCAACACATATTCTGTCTTTATACGAAGTTTATAAACGGCGGCCATTGCCAAACAAATTTAGATTTTTTGGTAGTTAGAAAAGATAGGGAATTTAAGGGCATTTAATCAAAAACGCAACGTTGAGGCGGCAAACCGAATGGCAAGGTATACCGCGCGCTATACTGCCCAGCTCTATGGCGTTTATCAATGTGATATAATGTATTTGTATAAAAATATAACATTTCTTAAATTTACAAGGAACATTTAATTAATTTCCGAAAACAGTTCTTACGTAACACAAGTCCTTTCGGTACTTAGACTAGCTCTAATTTTAATAATAATAACATCGTGACTTATTAGTCTCGATGTTATTATTATTATTACAACAATAGCTACCTATCTCTATATATTCTTCCCTAATTGCCTTAATATAATTTTGATCTTAGCCAATACCACGCTTAATATAAGAAACGCTTAACAAACATCTATACTGAAACATACTCGAAGTTAAGAAATATTGAGAAAGCTTAAATTATACTTTGTATACTTCGGATAAATGTGATGAAAGATGTTATTATATATTGCAGAACATTGTAATGTTGAATGTTGATTGATGATTTACACTGCACAGAATTCCAAAGAGCAGCCTATACAACTTATGGTAAATAGATGCATAAAGGCGTTAATACCAGAGTACACACGTGGCCTACAGCTATAGTAGACCAGGGTACCTAACTCTTTTTGCAATAACTTTACAGTTTCACGCGCTAGAATCTAGTGATCATTTTCGTTTTCTGGCCTGGTATGCTTTTAAATGTTTAATAGAAAAAATAGAAAGAGTCAAAAGAGTTTGAGTTTCCAATATCAGATTGAAGAAAAGGAGAGAAACAGAGTAACAAAACTACATAAGTATGCGGATGTTTATGGGTGCTGGTAGTTATCAAAAGGCTCCAACAGCCCGTTTACTCATTATTCTAAGTATATACAAGGTTGATACAAGCGAGAGACGCTAAATGAATTTCCATGTACTATAGGTAAGTTGTTAATCCGAAAATATTGTAAAAAATGTTTGCGAGAAGAGAAGAATCTGAAAACACTTTTTACATAGAAGTTAAATAGCTAAAGAATTAATAATAAATGTGAACATTCTTTGATACTGACCTACACAGTGAGCGGCAACCTAGCACGGGTTAATGACCCTTGCCAGCAGAGGTCGCAAGCATCTCGATCAGCAGAGATACAGCGTGTACGAAGTGAGAAAAACTTTAAAAAATTTCTGTGGCTAAACTATTGCTCCGATTGATTTGATTTTTGTTGTGTAGCCTAAATGTAATGCACTAAATATGTGGTTTCATTTAATGCCTCTCGGTCTTATCAACCTTGTATAACAAAAATTCAAAGGTGCATGCAGGCAGTGAATGAAGAATATTGAGCGGAAAGTATATCACTAACTGTGAC
>LUGF01051675.1:232502-250422 GCA_001625245.1 Calycopis cecrops | reverse complement strand
TTGTTAATCCGAAAATATTGTAAAAAATGTTTGCGAGAAGAGAAGAATCTGAAAACACTTTTTACAAAGAAGTTAAATAGCTAAAGAATTAATAATAAATGCGAACATTCTTTGATACTGACCTACACAGCGAGCGGCAACCTCGCAAGGTTAAAGACCTTTGCCAGCAGAGGTCGCAACGGACTCGGTCAGCAGAGATACACCGTGTACCAAGTGAGAAAAACTTTAAATAATTCCTGTGACTAGATTGTGGCTCCGATTGATCTGATTTTTGATGTGCAGCCTGAAAAGGATACACTAAATATGTGGTTTCATTTAATGCCTCTCAGTTTTATCAACCTTGCATAACAAAAATTCAAAGGTGCATGCAGGCAGTGAACGGAGAATATTGAGCGGCAAGTATATCACCAACTGTGACAATGCTACAGCTTTAGAATAAACTTTAATTCATTATTCATAGCTTTACCTGTTTGTTTACGACGCGACGCTATTAAATTTATTATATGTTCATAATAACAAGCTAGGTGTTTTGCAAAATGGGTTTTTTAGTGCACCAATTACTGATCGGCATCTCTGCCCGTTTGAAAATAACGTACGCGTGCACAATTAGTACATATCATGCACGATCGCACTTTAAACATTAGAGTTAGCATGCACTAGGTGTTTATTTAATAACCACAATTGAACGGATGTGTTTATCGTGTCTAAAATAAAATACGGTTAAATTTTATGTCTATCAGTCAGAACGATATTGCTTATATGTATTCATCTAAAATTTAACAAATATTTATTTAGGGGGGCAAACGAGCAGTCGGAACCACCGGAGGTGAGCTATACAGATGCGCTGCCCTCCTTTCTCGTCCCACCTCCATGGGCCACCGGCTACTTACAAACAGATTAATTAAAAAGAATAAGCACATAATAATCTTAATAATCAGCATGTTTTAAGAGACTCATGAGTGTGGAGGAAGACCAATCTGAAAGGATCATGATTTATCACACAAGGTTCTCATTACTACCCCATTAGAAGAATCTTGAAGATATTCTGTAGTTGTTGTAGATAAGTTATCATCAAAATTCAATATTGTTTTAATTTATTCCTTCAACCATATATATATGAAACCCAATAAATATTTTTCACATTCAATCAGCTCAAATAAACCGCAGATACAATCCAAACCGTAAGAGATCACATTAAATATACACCGAGTGCTGTGGTGAAAGAATTCCAAGCATTACAAATAGCAGCGAATGAATTTTGTAATTGTTGCTTGCTAATTGCTTTTATTATTAACGCTATCTCTATCATTTTATTTTAATAATATTCTGCTTTATTTTCGAATACGTTATTATATCTCTGGGGTTTATTTAAAACCTACCAGTGGACGGCTACAGGCTCACAATTAAAAGAAATGTTATTAAAAAGGTATAATGAGATAACGGCACGGTACCCCCGCAAAGAATAGGTGCCCTCCTCTTCTCGAATTCAAATGTCAAAATATAATTTACATAAGAACTCAATTACCATAGAGTTTCCAATGGAAGCCCGACATCGAGGTCAGTGGGACTTTTTTGATCCGCGTTATTATTGTCTGCTTATCTTGTGTATTATCAAATTAAATACGGATAAGCCAGATAGCAGGTGGAATAACTCAGAGACATCAGGTTATAAGGCTTACTTTACATTTCAAACAAACGTATTTAATGTGTTTAATAGAATACATTTTATTGTTTTGAAATCCACAAAAAAACTTATTCTCATGTTATAAAAAACAAAAGATTTAAAGTATGTATTATATTATAATTAAAATATCGTTAAGCTAACTCACGTCGAAGATCCAAGTTGGGTTAAAAATTTAATGTTTTTGTTTAAAATGTTAATTGTTTATTGACAAGTTATGGTTCATTATACCGTTATTATGGTTAAATTTAAAAATTATCCCATCGGAAGTGGCTTGTTTCTTTGTTCCATGTCTGGAACATAACAGTTATGACAAATTTGTTATCATCTTTACGGATCGGACGGAATCGTAAAACTTATTCCCCCCCTATTGTGTAAAGATTTGTGAGATATATACAATCTAGTAGATTCAATTAGACATCATATGATAAGTAGACTTTACAAATAGACCACGTATGATGATGCTGACGAGGAAAATATTGCAAAGAATGAGTCAACAATAAAACAAAATAGTATTAACAGTTTTGTAACAATAAAGGTGGTTTTCTTAGCAGCGATAAAATATTAATTAGCATACAATTCATTGAAAACGAAGTTTGGACCCGGATGTCAAGTTTCTTGTCCTCAACGGATGTTTTAAACTTTATGAATATTGTTGTAGTTAGAGGTAGTGCCACGCTGCATGCATGGTGGCAGCCGAATTGGGCCTGCTGGGCGGCGGAGGAGGTACCTCTCGCTTACACGATACCGGCGTTAAGTAAGTAGTAAGTATTCGGTGGCCTATTGACGAGGGAGGAGGAATAAGTCAACGTATCTGCATAACTTGTCTGGGCGTACGGGGTCATGAAAATGGGTTCGACAGCTCGTTTGCCTTTGGTACAATGTTGATAAAAGCGAGAGGCATTAAATTAAACCACGTAGGTGCCTACAGTTAATCCGAAACTATTAAAAAAAACGACAAGTATACAAAAATATCGTTATCAAACAAGTTAAATAACGAAAAAATGTAATCATGCTCATGTACCGGCTCGTACGTGAACGACAACTTCGTACCATACTAGCTATCAGCAAGTGAGAAAAAAGTTTAAAAAATTCCTGTGGCTAAACTATTGCTTCGATTGATCTGATTTATGTTGTGTAACCCGGAAATGATACACTAAATATGTGGTTTTATTTATCGACCTTGTATACAATAAAAATAAAATTCAAGGGACAACACGAGTTTAATTTGTACTTCGTCAAAGGAAGTAAGTGATCCAATTTCGTACTTAATAACATCCGTAGATGAAGGGCAATATTTCCTTCCTTTACAAATTAATATCTTATTGTATTTGCCTTTTAATAAATTTTATATTAAACAAATTTCATAAACACAGGAACGTAACTGAATATAGACTTTTACAGATGGATATTCTATGTAGATTGAGAGTGGAGTTAGTAAGAGGTAGTGCCATAGGTACCGCATGCTTGCATGCGGCCGAATTGTGTCGACTCAACCGGGGATGTACCTCTCGCTTTCACGAGACCGACGCATAGTGGGAACCTTTCATACAATAGCGTATCAAAAATGGTTATAACGAAAGTCGGAATCTCCTAGTAATTTTTATGTACCTACTCAAATAGTCAAACTATGAGATTACATAGCTTTTTTAGTGTTTTTTTAAATATAAGTTACTTAAATCGGCATTTAAAGACGACCTATCGATTACGCTCTGATTTCATAACACATATTAATGATAATTCAAACTTAGATCCTGCATTATTTTTCATAGAATTTATAATATTTTTATAATCCTCAAACCCTTTTCTCTTTTTGAAATTATGATTTGATTTTCAATTAATAGTTTTAAAATATTTGTATTCTCTGTTATATCGGAGGGTCTTCATTTTGTCTTTATTTAATTTTAAATTAGTGTTTTCACTCTTGCCGCTTTCTGCCGTCGCGCAAATATTTCCAGTTTTAGATACCTTAGTTATCGAAGCGCTTTCATAAGTTATATCGAAAAACTTCCTTCGAGGTAGACATTGATTTTTTATACTTTAAGTATACACATTTATTATTTTTATTATGTCGGCTACATAATGAGAGTAATATATTTATTTTGATAAGTACTACCTACTAATGAACTTACCGATTCATTTACTCTTAAAAAAATAAAACCTATTTTATTATTTAATTATTTAGATATGTAACGAGCACCTTCTTAAGAGTCAATGGATTATCATTGTGGGAGTAATTTTTCTTTATTTTTTTCAATTTTTGTAATAAATATACGCATATATTCCGGTTTATTTTATTAATTAAATTACAATATAAGTAGATAATAAATGCAAGACGATGACGACAAGAGATATGCCGTATAAACGAGTACAATATCTTATTTTTAGAAAGTTATAAATTACATAAAACGAAGTCGGCATTTCAAGGATTGTGAAGAGGAAATCCTGTGTAAAATAAATTTGTATAAAAATTTATACACGCTTTTATGTATAGCTCTGTTATATGTTAAAAATAAAAAATAACCCAATATGTTGCCTTTGTAAAATATTTCCTCGTAGCCTCTCGAGTATCTCCTCGAGCATAAAAACATTTAAAATGTTTTTATGCTCTACATTTATTAAATTAAATTATAGTGTTTAAGGTAACTATAGAAAGAGCACGAATCTGCAAAGAAATACATTATATTTCAGTCCATATAATTCATTTGATTGTATTTGTTACGGTCTAATAAAATATATTTTTTTGTACTACAAAATTTAAAGTTGTTGGAACAATTTCTTCTCGTGTACTACTTCTCTTTGCAATCAGCTGCTGCCTTCGGTTTTTCCAGGCGGACAAAACTATGAGGTCTCCGAGCGTATTATTTTATCAAAGGCTAGTCTGCTAAATGGCAGGTGTAAAACTTCTGGACTTGAAGCCATCTGTGGGTATCGAATAACCCTTGCTTTTCTGTGTCCCTTGCATGAAAACCATTTACACTTAGATAAGATTGTAGAGATTGTAACTTTTATTTCTCGGTAGTAATCTTTGGAAATACAAAATAGTACAAACGCCCAGTTAGGAAGATATTTGACTCACAAAAAGCTTTACTTCACTATAAAGGATTAACATTTATTATTGATTCGAATTATTTTGTCTCGACTCTTTGTCGGTTTATTGATTTGGGTACGGGCATTTGCCAAGTATCCTAAATCATATTGTGAATGAAGTATGTATATGAAGTGATAATTATTAAATGAATTTTCTAGTGATGTTATGATGTAATTGATGATGATGTTGGGTTGAGAAATCGACGTACTATTGAACAAGTATCAATAACTATTGATTTTTGCATGGGTATGTAAGTTGTTAAGTGAATGTTTTGATGTAAATCGAGTAATTTTAGTGCCGTGTTGAGGGTTTTAGGTATAACGCCGGTTGATGAAATGATGATTGGTATAATTTTAACAATATCTTGGTGCCACATTTGTTTGATTTCGTCTGCGAGTGGGATATATTTTTGTATTTTTTCGTTGTGTTTTTGTATTAAATTATTTGTGTTTGGTACAGCGATGTCTATAAGGTAGGTTGTTTTGCTTTGTTTCAGCATGAGTCTTATGTCTGGTCTATTGCTTAGGATTGTGCGATCGGTAATTATATCTCTGTTCCAGTAAAGTTTTGTTGAGTTATTTTCAAGAACATTAGAAGGCTTGTATTTATAGTAGGGTGTGTGCGAATCAATTAGTTTATATTTAATGGCAAGTAACTGATGTATATGTTTGGCAACATTGTCGTGGCGGTGGGTATATTCTTTAGTGGCTAATGAACTGCATCCTCCGGTGATATTATGATCTATTGTTTCGGTAGTTTGATTGCAAAGTCTACACCTGTGATTTTCTATGGATTCTTTGAGGATGTATTTGGAATAATTACGCGTTTTAATAATTTGGTCCTGTATTGCTATAAGAAAACCTTCGGTTTCACTATATATGTTTCCTTTTTTGAGCCAACTGAAAGATGAGTAGCGGTCTATATGATCTTGATATATTTGATGGGGATTATTATTATTATTATTATTTTATTATGGTTGGTTGGTATTAAGGTATGGAGTATTAAGGCGTCAATAATTTAAAATCTTTTAAGAGTCTACTTTTCAGTAATTAACACCACTAACAATGTGGACGCAGGTACTAGTATAATATTTAAAAAATATATTAAAATGACTTATAATAATAGAGCTTGCATGTCATTTACTAAAAATGTTTAGGCCTATAGTTAATTATATATAAAATATAGTGCACAGTGTGTGCATCTTGAGTCTGTCATTTAGAAATAGCATGGCACCTGATTTTCTTTCCAGTAGTGTTGGACTGCTGTCCCATCGGAATATGAGAATGAGGGAATAGAGAGAACTCACTCTATGTGTGCACTGTAATATGTCCTGTGCAGTTAGCTCATCCCTTTATAGACTGCTTCTGTAACTGAAATTCGGCTAAGAGGATGGTATTATTTTTATAAACTAATCTAACCAATAATAAGATTCATATAAACATATCTCTTATCATAAGCATTCAAAATCAATTTACATTTAAAGTAAATAAAATATGATGAAAATTATACTGGAAAATTAAACCATAATTGAAAAGTTTGATATATTAAAGTAATACTCGTATATTATAATTTTACGAGCGAGAAGTCATCTGAAGGTAAAATAGTGGGACAGACTGAAATTAAATGTCATCGTACTTCACAGGACTTGTCTTAATAAAATTGATCACTTTTCTGACACACATTTTACTTTAAGCTCACCAAAAATTCGTAGGAATTTCTTATAATAGGAGCTAGCTAGCTGCGCGCCGAGGTTTCACCAGCGTAAGATTCGACTACCACGTCAATCCTTTTAGGGTTCCGTAGCATAATGAGACCCTTATATATCCGTCCGTATGTCACGGCCATTTTGATCCAAAACTATTGGGCCTTCGTAGTTGGAACTTTGTAGGTTTATGTATTCTGTGAACCGCTCTCCGAATTTAGAATAAAAATAAATTAATTAAAAAATAAAAGGAAGGAATGAATCTATTTTTTTATCCAACGTGTATGTGAGGGGTGTGTATGGACTGGTCTATGACCATGACCATGAAATGACATTAAGGTTGCTAAAACCATTTATCGTCAAAATCAATTGTTTTAAAGCTTCCAAAGTGGAAAAATGACCCCCTCTTACTTCTAAAATAAGAAAGTGAGAAATGTAAAAAATGTAGGTATATACATAAAAAATGTAGATCTCAATGGAAACTTTCAACGAAAATTGGTTTAAGCGAGATAATATCATTATTAGTTTTTAAGAAATACTATTTTCAAAAAACGTATTTATACAACTTTGTCGTTCATACAAACGCTATGAAAAACCAAGTTATTTTTTTTGATAATAGAACGGAACCCAACATACGCTAGTCCGACTCGCACTTGGCTAGTTTTTTTTAAATCTATTTGGTTCAAAATAAAATGTACAAGTTGAAATATGTTTTTTTTAGTTAGGCGGCCAATACTATGCTACTGGTTTCGATTGAATAAAGTGTTTTATAACGAATATAACCTTTAAGTATCGACGTGTGGTCTGCTAGACCACCATAGCTTTACTTACAAAATCTTTTATGATTCTTGATATTCTTTTACAAAAAATGTTTCTAAGTATTTATAGAAACATTTTTTGTAAAAGAGTAGAAGAGGTATCAGTAAAAAAAATATAGATAATGTTAACATATTATGTTAATGTTTATACTTCTTGTCAATATAAAGCGCACCGTGTGAGATTCACATAAGGAGTAAAATCGTGTTAAACAGTATCCGACCAGGCCTAACACTAGGACCACGTTCTGTTGCGTTTTAGTCGCTATAGTCTGCTGCGCACCCTTCTCTCCAATTGTTCATTTTTAACAGCCGACAGAAGTTTTTGACGACTATGTAGGGCTTTATACTATGATAATTGTTATGAGATAATTATGCTTTCCTAGAATAGGCAATGAACACTCACAAAACACAAGAAATGCGAAACACAAATTCCCCAATTAATTACATATAATAATAAAAATTAGGAATTATTTTCATCTATCTAGCACTTTAGTCATTTTATGTCAATATATTCTTATATATTGAAGTATTTCTTCAGATTTAAGAACTTTACAAATCTTATTAACATAAATAAAAGAATATACGAATACAAGACACTATATACAGTCAAGAGCTAACGCCGTCATATCTAAATTCTCTCACGCAAACCTACTCTACCTACATAGAATATAGCTTTTAAGATACCTCGTAGGTCGTAAGATTCTAAGCACTTAGGAGCTTTGCATATACTACAACGTACTAAAATACATAGTGGATTTATTATTGTGCCACAAGGGAGGAAAATAGCACGTTACTTCTGGCAAACGTGTTAAGAGATCTAGCTTTTCTCCCTACGTTTACATAGTATTTTTCTTTTAACTACGTCTAAACTTCGAACTTATTCTACGGTTTTTAGGTAGAAAAAGGAAAAGCAAGTTATTATTTTTATATGGTATAGGGGGGCAAACAAGCAGTCGGAGCCATTTTCATGACTACCGACGCCCATAGACATGCACATAGAGACTATACACATGTGCTGCCCTCCTTTCTCCTCCCACTTATATGGGCCACCGGCACACCTCACGAAACACGACAGACAGCTTGTCACTTTACGCCGGTCTCATGTAAGCGAAAGGAACCTCCCCGGTCGTGCCGGCCCAATTCGGCTGCATGCAAGCATGCAGTGTGGCACTACTTCTTACTTAATTCCAGTCATAACTTGTTTACTATTGTAATGATACTGCCCATTATGTATATTGTGTATTAGTAAGTATTGACATACAATGACGATAGGACAAATAAAGTTAATTAGGCCGCTATTTTTAAAACACAGCGGCTCCATTAACTTCCACATGAACAAAGAAGCCGTCTTTATTTTTAACGTACTATATATACCTAGACACTTAAGCAATGTCCATAAAATATAATATTTGAAATGTCAAGTTGGTTGTGTACAAAGTACAGGCTTCGATCAATACAATCTTCTAAATATATTCGACAAAAAATAAAGTAGGTACGTAAAAACCCGAATTGACGCACGCCAGTCGAGAGGTGCTTGTCCTTCCTAGGATAAAATATTCCAAGTACGGCTGGTGATATTTTCAAAACAATTCCAAATCGGCTATACGCTTTTCTGACACTTATGTCAAAGACGGTACGTCCTATTTTGCCGCGTCACATTCAAACTCCTCACACATTCCCGCGTAAGTAAATGATCGCATTTACGATTACTTATTATTACTTGTTCTTACTTTAGTTATGGAAACTTCCTAAGTCGCTCAATGTGGCGCAATTGAATCATGCTAAATAATTATGACGCGTTCGTGCGAAGACGGTTGGTCCCTTGGTGCTTGCAGTGACAATGCAATTCCTTAACAGATATTACAATGCTGCATGTCTGATGTAAACGTCATAAATGTTCTATAACATTAAGTTTATACTACCAGGACACGGTGCCACGTGCGTAACTTATTAACTCGGTTCCTATTAGTTATAGGTTGATAATATAATATATTTTATCTACACTAATGTTGTAACATTCTACTTATGTTACCAATACTTGACTTATAATGACTACTGTTATAGCTCAGACAACAAAAAACTCAATTTAAGCAATTTGACATGATGAATATCCAAATCGATATCGTAAAACCTCATTATAACACTGTGTGAGAGCGAGAGGGAGAAAAAAATGGTGAGAGAGACGTATGTCAAATTCCTTAACAGCGTGCACTCGCTCCTGATTGGCCCAGAGTGCGCTGCAGCTGCGCTCTCATTGGTTAGATTTTGATGGCGACAAATTCACTGCACTGCACAATGTTTTATTAATTGATTAATTCTATTATAGTATTATATTATTATTTTGTAGTCAGTATTAGCGAAAATCAAATAGATATAGAATTAATATTATAAATTGTACATATTATTATATAAACGTTGAACAGACGAGATACTGTAAAGTTACATATTACAAAATATTGATATATTGTATTAGAGTAAACAACAAAGTTTTGTGTTTAATATTAAGTATAACAATTTGAATATGTTTTAGCAAGTTTTAGTGTTAATACCGGTGTGGACAAGTGTTATTAAGATAATCTTAATGTTTGTACCATAACTTAATCAAGTGTTTGTGTCCTGTGGAAGAGCGGAGAATCCCACTACAGGTATTTATTTACTTAAAGGGTTTTCTCCAAACATTGTATTATGCATTTAAGTTTTGCTCAAAGAAATAAATAACTTATTATTATTGTTATTATTAGTGAAGATAAAGTAGTGTATGCAACTGCATATAACACGGGTATTAAAACACTTGTTAACTATTTTGAAACTCGCTTTCGCTCGTTTCAAAAAATCCACTCGTGTTTTAATACCCTTCATTATATTATGACAGTTGCATAAACTACTATTGAAGCTTTATTTGTTAAATTAAACTAAGACCGAGAGATTTTTTTTAAAACAGAGCAGTTGCCTTTCTTTGTTCATGCAGGGGATTTAGGGATGTACTGATAACTGGGAGCTCACGTGCCCCCTAGACCTATGTCGGACTCTAAACCTAGGGTGCAATGCCGACAAAAGTCCTACGGGTGCATTTAGCCGCTGTAATTGGAGGGTTTCGGATCAACAAGCAACATGATCCCTCCAGCGACAGACTGGACTTGGCCAGTCCGGTTTGGGTGTCCGTGTGGCGTGTCTGGCACAGCCTTGGTGATCACAGAGGCACGCAAGCCCCCCACCAAGGCCAGGTGGCAGCATCTTTGGGAGAGCAGTTTTCCTGATTTATCACGCTTAATACAAACATATAAACACTTCCCCTTTAGTATAGATATGATAGTATAGATACAATTCATTTTTTTTATGATAGCTCACTGAAAGCGGGTCAGTGTGAATGTACTTAATTTTTTTTTTGGTTTCCTTTCAAAGTTAAGTTTCAGATTTATTTTTTGGTTTTATAATTGACATTTAGGTCGTTTTCCTCTTTCTGCAAGTCAACTTCTTTGTGTGTGTCATTTATTCAAAGTTATGTGTAACATGTGCGCGTTATCATGCAGATTTTATTTCTTTTAGAATGAACTAGCTTCCACGCTTCGCTTACGTGGATTTCGGACTTAAAAAATGAAGGTTCTCAATTCTTCCGAATGAAAAATTCACAGCTCCTGTAGGTGCGTGATAATATTACGTAGCCATGTAGTAAATCCAATCAGTACTTTTTTAGTTTAGCCCCGACGTACGTACAGATAAACAGACAAAAATTCTAAAAACTGTATTTCTGGCTTAGATATTGATTGTACATCACGCCCCAAGTATTCTTTTAAAAAATATTCAATGTTTATATATTGTGTTTGAGTTTCCTACGGTTCCTGCTTTTGCATTGTTGAACAACAGCAACTCTATTTAAATTTCTGCGGGTAATGCGATCTACGTATGGTAACTCATTATAATCGAACGGTCTCTGGCAGTTTATCCCATTGCCATAAAAATAATTAGATTATACACCATCAAAAGAAAGTTAAGTACTACGTAGTTAAATAACCTGAAATTATACAGTCACTAACATTCCCTGAAGTACTCATAAAATTATGAGATTTCAGTTTCTCTTGCAGTTTTAATTAAGCAATGGTCTCTTGAACCGAGGAATCAGAGTTTAATTAAAGTAATCTATTCCTTGATATCCTGGAGTGTTAAAATACACTTTGAGCTCTACAAGAGCTCTCAAGTTTTTTATTTCATAGCAGTAATTTCATAATGAAGTTTCATATAGATTTCAATTTTAAGTTTTATTTTTATGATCGCCTTTATCTGATATTATTTACTTAAACATACTAGATGCACCATATGGAATCAAAAATATATCGTACAGATTATATTGCTGTTTCGGAGAAGGAGAAGTTACCCCACACACAAAGTGACTTAAATATGTATAGGTATAGTGTATAATAGTCACACAATATATACATCAAAGTTGGAAAAAGGACGGCCGACAGTTTGCAGATGAATGACAATATGTCGAAATCTCGAGTGTATTTTGTGAATAAATATTTAATTCATAGATCACGATTCTTATCTAATAGATATAGGTACTCAATAATTCAAGTAAAATAACTCAAATGGTCAAGTATTAGGTTCCACAAATTTACAGCGAATATGCGTGGAATCTGTTATTTGAGTGTGTCCTACTTTTAAACGACGATGTAGGCGTGTACAGGAACAGATAATTTACATGATAAAAAACTAATAAAATGGAAAGATAACAAAAAAAATATCACAGTTGGGGTTAAAATAAACAATTGATATTTTAACGTATTTTCGTAGCTTTATTAATTAACAATCAAAGCCATTTGATGGCCACCAACGCCCACCGACATCTGCGTGGCTAATCGTTGCGCAGTTTGCTTTACCCTCCTTCACACTCCCTCAAAGATTCACTGGCTTCCCACAAACCGAAATAATCGTGATGGCATTGATATGCCATGCCATGCCATGCCATGCTCTCCAGTCGTGCCGGTATGGTGCTACATTCTATATCTCTACTGATTCCATAATAAGTTGTTCTCAGCGGTGACTTGTTTTTATTTTATCAACAGATCAATCGATTCAATAATCGAATCAAGTCGATTATTGAAGCGTTGAAAACTTGCCAAGCAAGGACTAAAAATCATAAACATATCGAATACCTTAGCATTATAATAACTGTTACATATTTTACCGGACACTTGTAAGTTAAATGCACCGCATTTTATTTACACAATAAAAAGTTAAATGAAATAAAAAGTAAAACGTAGTGTACGTTTACCGAAAGACAACAAATTAATATTTATTTAGGTATTATGTTTTGAACCTCAGTCTGAAACTGTGGAACTGTCAGCAATTCACAGTTCAACAACTTCGGAATGAACGATATTGCTGTATATTCGAGCTTCTAAGTTATATAATTATATAGGCAGTTGTAGTCTTAGACTCATAGATCAAATGTAGGTAATGAATATTAAACACTATATACAGGCTTAACAGTTAAGTCAACTAATCTCTGTTGAGGATGTGTGGTATCCATTGTTTCTTACTGACTTTTACCTACCTATATGGAAAATTTTAATCTAAGCCTTATTTACCTACTTAAATAACCTAATACACACATATACGCACACACATATACAACCCATCACAAAGATACTCTGTACTCTCCCCCTCTGTATCAGTAGTAAATAGTAAATCCGTAATTGGATATAGGATTAATAATTAAGACTCAACTTTGTAATTAGTTTAAGGTCTGTGGATTTTGTAATAAATAAAATAAATAAATAAATGTATTGTTAGATTATTATATTATATTACTTAAGTGTTTCAGTAAATTGAGGAACAAAAGAAGCATGACAACAAAATGTTTAGCAAAGTTACGAAAATTGCGCGGACGGAGGAGTATGAAATTAGACACATTTATAGTTTACGTCTAAAAGAAGTGCTAATAATAATGTTTATAAAGTACTTTAATTTAATAAATAAAACTTTACACACACTACTATGCATTTGACACATTGATATTTAGGATACACGTACTTAATTATTGATAAAGTTACTGTGTCTTTTGCAAATGTTAAAAATTCTACATTTTTTTTTCCTAAGTTGCAATGTCATAACATGTCATATGATATTTAGTTTTTAATTACAAAAAAGTTTCACTTAGATCGAATATCAATCTTTGTGGGATCACTAGCTTTTATAAAGATTCCATTTTTAAATCCATAATATTGTAAAAGTATTTTTGTTTTCAAGTATACATACAATACAATCATAAAATATAGATATTTTAGATTAATTGAAACTCTCACACACCTAAAGAAATGTATCAGCTACTTCTATTCTATACATATAATAAATCTGTAGAAGGGTCAATTCTGTACATAGAAAATATTGAAAAATAAATTGCAGGGGGTGTTACTAGATCGATACCAAACCCAAATATGCGATTAAAAAAATTTTTGTCTGTCTGTATGTTCAGGCATCACGTAAAAACTAACGGTTCGATTTCGATAAAACTTGGTATACCTTATTATCCTGGTCATAAAGTGGGATACCTTTTATCCTGGAAAAATACGTTGAAAAAAATAAATCCATCCACGCGAAGACCGACATCCGCGCGGACGGAGTCGCGGGCTGAAGCTATTTTAAAATAATACTATTACGTACTTCGATAAATTCATATAGAGAGTAGAGCTTACTTCTCAAGAAAGAACATGAGCGACCGCGGTAAAGCATTACGCTCAGTCGGTTATTGTTTCACACGATTTTTCTCCTCTTATTTTTAATAAGCTTCAATTTCCGTAACGATACAAATATAAACCATTTAAATATATGTATATGTATTAATATGTGTATGTATTAGTATGTATATGAAATATAATTTGAATTAATAAAAACTGAAAATAGCACAAAAAAGTATATTATTTTATAAAAGTGTAACTGTATTCGGTATTATCTTCGTACCTATTTACGTCAAACTCTTTTGAAAAATAGTGTTTGCCACCTTTCAGGAGATTGCGTCCCTATTGTTGTATTGCCTGGAGCTTTTATCAGCTTCGTATGACACTGAACGACAAAAGCTCGGCGTGATGCAAAAAGCGTTGCTTTATAAAAGTTTTATGTCGTAATATGTACCTACCGTTGTAGAAGATTGAGCCTTTAGGCGTTCATCGAGTGAGGCCTTTAATCAATCAATGCCACGGGACACAATCCCAGCTGTAAATTCTTCAAGTTTAAGGTGACCTTTCATCTAAGAAAAATCATTGAGTTTATACCTGGGGGCTGGGGCACGTTGTTCTCGCAGTACAGTATTAAGCCATTGTGCTAACATCCTCACACATTGATTTGGTTTGCTTTTTATCCTGGATAAAAAATGTTTATATTGGTTGGAAAATGAACGCATTAGATTCATTATACAAGAGTATTTTAAATAAAGAAATGTATCAAAAAGCTTTTTGAACGTTAACGATATCAATAAATGACATTTGAAATTATAAAATTTGTCAAGCAGTTTCAATTTATTTTTCTATACAATAAAAAGTCAAAAAGTTTGTCAACTCAGTCACGAGTAATTTAAAGTTTCCATATTATGGAGAAACACAGACTATATACATGCATAGCCATAGATACGGATGTAAGTAATTTGAAAAATGGTAGAAATAAATCCGAAAGATTTTAAAAATGTAGGAAGTTGTTAGTAATCTGCAGGGTTTCTCGATTCTTTAAAGCAGAGAGCAAAAGAGAAAACTGGTCTCCTGATAAAAGTGAGATTCAGATATCATAAGAGGTCAATTTTGTGACTTCATGTTAACATTTTATCAATATTGGGGTCATCTGACCTGATGATGACTCATACGTTATAAATAGGTACCTGAATACGCCAACAATGTTTCATATTCGATTTCACGTTAGTATTTCGAGTAAATATTACGATAATGGAAATAAACAGTCATAACATCGTAATATAAAAAAACCTAACTAAGTTTAATATTGATTTTGGTTAAATTGAAACATTACCATTAAGAAGCGGTAGACAGATTTCCAGCAATTTATCCGGAGGCTTTAGGAAGAGTAAATTGTGTCATCAATATTGTCTCACATTATTACGTGCTTTCTAAATCTAGTAAAAATTGACGAGATTGAGATTGAGACGAGAAAAAGGAGTTTTAGATTCCTGTTTTCTACGAAGATTTATAATATCTTATGCATATTGATTATTACTAACTCTGTACATTTCTCAACTTATACTCAGTAGATACGAATAATGAACCGTATCAACAATATATTATCTTCACTCCGAATTCGCTAATGCGAGTGCCAGAGAGTACCCAGCGTCATATAAGACGAGATTTATATACTCTTGCTGTTTATCCTAAATTCCATACCTAAAAGGTAAAAACGGTACCCTATGTATTATGTATTTCTGTTGCCGCTATAATGAGAGTCCCCATTCAATAAAAGTGTTTCGTGTACAGAATCCTCCAGAATCCTCGCACTTGGCCGGTTTTTTCACATTGATAATTCCCTCATTACAAATAATAGTTTGTAAAACGCCTAAATACTTTTAAAAGCAACAAGTTGGTAAAGCAGAAAATGACTAAGACGCTAATTACTTGCCGACATTATTGTTTGTGTGAGGATATAATGTTACTAAGAGTTATCAATACCACAGTGATCTATACCTATTGTTTAATATACTGTCAAATTGTTCCTCGCCATTTAGAATTAACAAAATAAAAAAATATCAATTAAAATTTTGAAATTCTTGATTCATAACAAACTAATTTAAAAACGAAAATTAATTAAAAAACAATACGATTTAAACATAACCTATTAATTTTTCACATTATACTGAAATGTATTGCCTTGGAACGATTACCTGTTTATTGGATCTCGGATACGAACATAAATTATCTCGGAGTATTAATAAGCAATTAATAATTATAATTAAATAGCATTTTGAGCTTTTATTTGAACGATAAAATCGTCAGTTATTAAGATCCATATTAGAGCATATAACTTAAAATGTTCCTGTATTTTTTTTTATAGTTAGCAAGATAAAAATTGCATTAATATTTAAAATTATTAAAAACTATCTTAAAACATAATATACCTTTTTTTATGGTATAGGAGGGCAAACGAGCAGCCGGAGACATTTTCATGACTACCGACGCCCACAAACATCCGCATAGAGGTTATACAGATGCACTGCCATCCTTTCTCCTCCCACCTCCATGGGTCACCGGCTACTTACACACCGCACGAAACGCGACAGCACAGCTGTCACTTTACGCCAGTCTCGTGTAAGCGAGAGGTATCTCCCCGGTCGTGCCGGCCCAATTTGACTGCATGCAAGCATGCAGTGTGGCACTACCTCTTACTAAAGGTTTAAATAAAACTTAAATACCTACAAGGTTTATAAAAACACCAGCATGCTATACGAACTAGGTAACCTAACTAATATATTTTGTTATAAGCCATTTCATATTTTTCTTTTATTTAGGAGGCGCGAACTATATTTCTTCAGATTATTTGATAGTATTCTACGGTACCAAAAGGCCACCCGGATCCCTAGTTCATATTAGTGACATTACCGCATAAATCATACTTCGCACGTAACTTGTTGGTGCGAGTGTACGTATGGCGACGGCTCGGAGCGAGGCTTTAATTACACGTGAATGTTATTGCATTACAAACAGACGTGCAGTGGCGGCCTTAGGGGGTGGCGAACGGGGCAATCGCCCGGGGCCTCGCGCTTGCAGGGGCCTCGCGCAACAACCCAAGCAAATTTTAAAAAACGTACCTACCAATATTTAAATAAAGTTAGTTTTACTTTATTAAACTTATTCATTAATTCAAAACATAATTGACCAAAACATTATGTAGCACTCGAATATCGCGCATCGAAACACTTGATCGGTTTTTTAATCGCGTAATGCTCTGGTTTCTTTTTGTTCAACTCTTGTCATTTTGGAATTATTTTACTTGCAATATGAGTTACAAAGTAGTTACTGTACCGAACAAATATTTTATTTTTATTGAATATTACTTTCTTTATACTATTTAAAGTATTGAGTGAGCTGGAAAAGCATATAAAAAGCATATATCTATAGCATTTCTCATTAAACATGATAAATACCCTAAACCAGAACTACTTTCGCATCGCAGACTTTTCACGAAAGATATATACAGGGTTGATACAAGCGAGAGGCATTAAATTATCACATATACTTTAAGTACTTAGAGTTAATCTGAAACTATTAAAAATAAGTTTAAGACGAGTATACGAAAATACTTTTTTCAAACAAGTTAAACAACGAAAAAACATAAACATACTTTGTACCAGCTCGTGCAGCGAACGGCAACTTCGTACGGGGTGAATGACCCCGGCCAGTCATAGTCGGCGATCAGTTGCGATACAGCGTGTACGAAGTGAGAAAAAACTTTAAAAAATTCCTGTGACTAATTTATTGCTCCGACTGATTTTTGTTGTTTAGCCTGGAAATAATGCACTAAATATGTGGTTTCATTTAATGTCTCTCGCTTGTATCAACCTTGTATAAAATAGGGCCTCGCAAAGATCTGCCGCCCGGAGCCTCGCAATGGGTAAGGCCGCCGCTGCAGACGTGTTT
>LUGF01051675.1:220673-231407 GCA_001625245.1 Calycopis cecrops | reverse complement strand
TCATGAAAATGGCTCCGATTGCTCGTTTGCCCTCCTATACCATAAAAAAAAAAAAAAAGATATAACGGTTATACAGATGCGTTGCCCTGCTTCCTCCTGCCCGAGGTACCGAGACGGTCGTGTCGGCCTAATTCACCTGCATGCATGCAGCGTGGCACTACATCTTATTAAATATTCAAATCCTTATAAAATCATTCGAATCTGTCTATACCTACATTTAAAAATTGAAACAAAAAAAGAGAATAGAATTCTACACTACTTTTTAGAAAGAAATTCTATAAAAAATACAGGAAAGCCAAAATAAACAGAAAATGAAATAAAATTTTATAACAGTGTGGTTTAATATAAAATAATAAAACTATTTTTATTAAATTATCTTACATCGGCATAATATTATTGATTTTGGCTACGACCATCACACAGATGAAATATTTACTTCATGTAGATAAATTACATGGATTAATTATCAAGATGAATAAATAATTATATAAATAATGATGAATGAATAATTTAACTCCAAGAAATTCAGTATTCTCACTAAATACTAAATATCGCGGTAACGACTAAAATTGAGCAAGGAAGCAAAATAATAAAATGGCACACATATTTTAAAAACACATTCAGAGCTTACAATAATTATTACCCATCTATTTTCACCGTAATACTGTAATTTATTGCATAGATAGGAAAAACTGCTTATTGCAGGATGCAAACATAAATTACCTCACGGCAGCATTTTAGCTTATTTTTGCGATAAGAATGACAATTATTATGACTGATATTTGGAGCACACAACTGAGGTTTTCTGTAGTAAGTGTCTATTCAAACTAAAATTGGGTTTCTAGTTCAATTTTTAAAACAGATTTAGAAAGAAGACTATATTTTATTAATCCCAGAGAATTTCAGAACCCACCAATAAAAACACAATTATTTTAAACTTTTCGTTTTGAAGTCGACTTGATTTTTTTTTATAGCATAGGAGGCAAACGAGCAGTTAGGTCACCTGATGTAAAGTGAACACCAACGCCCACAGACCCAGATCCCCCACCAGAGGTCTAACAGATGCGTTGCCGACCTTTGAGGAAAGAATAAGCTCTTTTCTTGAAGATCCCAAGGTCGTATCGGTCGGGAAATACCGAGGGGGGCAGCTGATTCCATATTGAAATGGTGCGTGGGAAAAAATTGCTCTTATAGCCCACAGTAGTAGACTTCGGGGGATCTAGTGTATTTTTCTGGCAATTTAAAATTATTGTGATCATATGTTGTTATAAAAACTTCTTGTAAAGTAACAACAACTTTCATCAGTAAAATATTTTAATTACAGTAGTGATATAATTTAATGTATAATAATATAATAACGTGCATAATATTATTGTTACCCGATTATACAAAAAAAGATTCAATGCAACTTTAAAGCAAATGTACATAGGTATCGAAGAATCTCATAAACCTAAAGGAATATGACAGCCACCTTTAATGCCGATACCATTATAATATATTTCGATATATTTATAAAATAATATCTTTAGTTTTCGTAAAGAGACAAATATACAATAAAACCACGTAAAGGGCGTCACAGACTACGCTGATGCGGTAAGATAATATCTGTACCTGCGCAGATATCTGTCCATATCGCTATATTTTACCGACACCGACAGATAAAATCTTATCGTATCTGCTTAGTGTGTGACGCTCTTACTGTATCGGGCGTTATCTTGTTACCTATTTACGTCACACTCTTTTGAAGAATAGTGTTAGCCACCTTTCATGAGATTGCGTCTCCATTGTTGTAAAGAGCTTTTATGTATGATATTGCATGACAATGAACGATGAAAACGCGACATGCAAAAATCAAGGCGCTTCAGAAGCTTTATATCGTAATATTAAATATGTACTTGCCGTTATAGAAGAAGAAACTGTATGGACTTACTTTTACCAAAGACACGGGAAATCATTTTGAAGATACTTTGTTTTCCAGTTCAAGTTGACTTTTCATTCTTAAAAAAATATTGAGCGTATGCCTAGTACAGTTTGTTTGCTTAGTTCAGTATTAAATCATTGTCTTAGCTTTCTTCACATACTTTCAATGGTATTTGACCTACTTATTAAGAATATAATATTAGTAATAGTTACTTATTATTGTAGTTTAGATTATATATGCATGTCCATTCTAAACGAAGAAATTATTATATTCGTATTAAACAAAAACATTATTTAATGATATCACTTAGATGAAATATGAAATTTTTAAATTTGTCAGGCATCATCTACGAATTTTTTAACAAATGGTACTAAACTCTTTTAGTGGAGCAACAAAATAGGTTTCGAACGGTTCATAAATCATTGAAATGTAGTTTAAGATGCACACATAATATATACGAGTACATAGAAACACTCATTCGGACGGAATACGGAATTTAGGCAGCAAATGGTGGGAATAGGCTGACGCAGTGGTACAGAGCTCGGATAAGCGGAGCATGTTGCACCAAGGGTTACGAGTTGGAATCCCGCCTAGGTCAAGGATGTTTATGTATGTATTAGGTATATATATTTATGTAATAAAAATCTTAAATATAAAAAAATTCTTAAATTTAAAACATTAAATATATTCCGTTGTCTAATACCCGTAACACAAGTCCTTAGGGTTTTAGCACAGGGCTAGACTAACGTAGTGTTCACAGATATTATTATTATTATTATGAAGAATTTAGAAAATGTAGAATGTTGTTGGTTTGACCTGCAGGGTTGTCCGATCTTTTTTTTGCAGAGGTTTTATTGCAGAGGCAAACGAGCAGTCAGGGATGCTGATAGTCGTGTGCTGCGTGATTTCAGCATCACATTTTTGTCTATGCTAGAGTCATCTAAGATTCATAGTTTATAAATAGGTACGTCAACAGTAATTCACATCCTAATTAGGATGTGATATTGTAATGGAATATATAACTCCATCTAAAATTGATTATAGTGAAATTGAAACGAGACATTTAGCCTAAACGTAAAGTAACGCTAGACAGATTTCCTGCAATTTATCCGGAGGCTTTAGGAAGGTGAACGTGCGTCATCAGTCTTGTCTCACATTATTGTGTCCTTTAGCTTTCTAAATCAAGAAAAAATGGGGACCCCGACATGTCCAATAAAATGTTCTTAAAGGAAAAAAGAAAGATAAGGAGTTATATATAGGCTCCTATTTTATACGAAGTTTTATATTACATTATACCTATTGATTACAACTATAAATCATATATGTAGGTAAATTTTTCCACTAACTTTAGTAGATACAAATAATGAAGCATACCAACAACACTACACGTGGGTTTCCTAATGGGAGAAGCAGAGAAAACCGAGGGTCACAAATAACGATCCTTATATACTCGTATTTGTCTTATTTTCTTCACATTAATAATTCTCTTGCCACAAATATTTTTTTAATACGCCTGAATATTTTTAAAAGCAACAATTCGATAATGTAGCAAAATTACTAGATCAACCAATTATGTGATGTCCATAATCTTTGAAACGATATACCAGCAATAATCAATAGAACATTGTGATATTTGTATTAATTATAAAATATTGTATTAATTCATTAATACAATATATTGTAACGCCTTCAGGTTACTTCGGGGACGTAGCCTACTCTTGCAGCATAACCTAAAAATCTGTAAACCCTACAAAGCCCTAGACTAATAAACTTGCCTACCTAATATTTCTATCCCATCTGGGTTAATCCTAGCCAATGAGATTAAACATAAACACACTTGGTATTATTGAAGAATTTATTCAGGATCATCATATCGAATACATGTATTTTTATTGTGAATCTAAGTTATGGCTAAGAGTTCGACATTCTCTCACCCCATCTCCGTCTATACAGAATCTTGTAGAATAATCTTTTTTCTGACAAGAAGAAAAATATTAGTTCCATGATTCAAATTCGAACTTATATTTTTCTAATAAAATATATCAAACGCAGAGGTTTCATTTGATATGAGTATAGAGTTTCCTCTATACTACAATATTATACTATACCTAATAATTTTTACTAAATTATAAAATAAAAATTATTAACTAAGATTTGTTACAAATCTTACAACAATACGTGCGAGAATCGCCTCTCTGATCTTAAGGAATAATTAATTCTAGTACCTACTAAAATGACTAGTTTGAAAATCTTTGAATTGACATTTAATATATTCCAATATTCCGTTCAAGAGAAATGAGGGTATTGGAGCAAGGGTTTACGTTAATAAATTAGGACAAGCATATTTAACCCAAGAACAATTTAACAGTATTTGCCCCAAATTATATTAGGGACGAATTACAAACGTTTTAATTATAGATTACTAGCTGAGCCTCGTGTTTTCACCCGCGTAAATTTCGATCCCGTGGAAAATCATCCTATAGCATCCTATAGGATCATTTTGTCGTAAGAAAAACTATCCTATGTGCCAATACAAGTTACTCTCTATGTGTGTGCCAAATTTCATGAAAATCGAATCCGCAGTTTTTTCGTGAAGGAGTAACAAACAAACATACAAACTTTCGCATTTATTTTATTAATAGGATTTGGTATACACGTTTAGTATAGAACGCCTTAAATAATATCAAATAATACGGGCTATGGAACATATTATATGCTAGTTATTTCTTTGCCCGATAGGATTTGCAAGGAAACCATACGGCAAAGATCGAGAAATTTACTAGTAGAAGACTTAAAACAATAAATGCCTTGTTTTAAGCTTTCTATAAAATACTTTTAAATTTGTCGTTCTTTGCCGTATATTATATTTTGATATCACATGAAATTATTAGTTTGATGCAGCCTAAAAAACAGTGCAAACGGTCGGATTATTTTTTTTATAGTATAGGGGCAAACGAGCATATAAAATGATTCTCATAACTATTACAGTCGTGTGGTCTTCTCACACCCCCCTTAGGGAAGTGGAGGTAGCCGTTTCGGGATCTTCTGATCCCCTTCCAGCGGTGGCCTGTTCACGCCCCGTGACTATGGGGCGGTCTTCTTGAGGGAGCTCATAGAGCCGTCCTTACGGTGGCTTATTAAAGTCCGGTGGTCCCTCCGACTGTTTCCACCGGCGCCGCTCGGGCGGTCAGCGTCAGGTGAGATCGCCGGTTACCCGGCGAAGGCCCGGCAGAGGGCTGCCAGAGACCATGAGCATAACTATTACTGATAGACTGACGCCAATAAACATCCACATAGAGGTTATATAGATGCCTTTCCCTCCTTCTTCCTCCCCACCCTTACCCTTGTATAGAGTCCTTATGCGTGATAATTTAAAAGAGTGCGGAATTTGTTCTTTTTGGCACATACGGACAAAATGTTCCCAAATACTGGAATGCAACTCATCACCGCCGTACTTCAGCAGTTCACCTGGTATGAGGTCGATGCCAACCGCGCGCTTATTTTTTTGTTGTCGGATAGCACGTGCAACTTCGTCACGTGAAAACGGCTCATCCAGTTCAGTTGTCATAGGAAGTTGAGGCATCAAAGTAATGTAATCAATATCGGTAGAGCCGTCCACGTTTAGCAGATTTTTGAAGTGTTCTGCCCATCGTTGCAGAACTTCTTCTTTGCTTGTTAGGAGTTTCTGACCATCATTAGAAATAAGAGGAACTCTTGTAGTAGAACGAATACCGATTAGCTTACGAACCTCATCGTAGAACTCCCCCAGCTGGTTGGTGTCAGCGAGCCGCTGCATATGACGAGCCTTATCCTGCCACCATTTGTCTTTAAGGTCCCTTGTTATTCTTCGAAGGTTATTGCCACTCTGCCTAACCTCTGAGGCGTTTACAGTTTGGTTTGTTCCATGGTGCTGCCGTAGAAGATGTCGATGTTTGTCTATGGCTATGCTAAGTATACTATCATTCTCATCGAACCAATCCTCGTGCTTACGTGGTTTTAGACCCAAGGCTACTGTGGCAGTCTTTAAAATATGAGTAGATAGCGCCTTCCAGTCAGCCTCAACATCAACAATTTCCTTGTTCGCAGAGGGCAGCGTAGTGACCATAGCTTTGGCGTACGATTCCCTAGCCTCGGGATCTCTTACCCTCTTCACGTTGAAACACGAAGGCTTACATTTTTTAGATCTGCGAGGACGGTGGAGGCGTAGGCGCAGCTTAGTGACAACAAGCCTATGGTCTCTCCAGCAATAAGCGCCACGCTTGACGCGGGTGATTTGGACCTGGGAAGCATCTTTCTGTCTGACAATTGAGTAGTCAATTAAGTGCCAGTGCTTGGACCTTGGGTGCATCCACGTAGGCCCGCACGAAAGTTTCGTATGCTATGATCACTGAGATCATGTATGCTGATGACCTGTGCTTTGTGGCAGAATCCCCGGACGGCTTGCAACAGCTTATGTACAATTTTAGTGATATCTGCGGCAAATTCGGCCTCAAGATCAAAGTCGTAAAGACGGAGGTAATGTCTTTAGACACTCAAGGTCCCGAAAATGTAACCATCAAACTCGTCGAGGACGAGCTGAAGCAGAAATTCCGTTATCTGGGTAGCACATTGACATCTAGGTGCGGCCTTGATGAAGAAATCAATAGCAGGATCGGCGCTGCAGCTGCAGCATTTGGTAGGTTGGACTCAAAGGTCTTCCGATCACATGATTTGAGGCTAGCCACCAAAATTTCAGTATACAAGGTAGTTGTACTACCTAACATCTTGTACTCCTCTGAGACATGGACCGTGTACCGCCGGCACATCCGCATACTTGACCGTTTCCACCTCAAATGCCTACGGAAGATATTAAAAATCAAGTGGTCTGATCGTGTGCGAAACACCGAAGTGCTGCAATAAGCTAATGTTGGTGGGATCGAAGCTTACCTTATAGGGCGTCAGCTTCGGTGGTGCGGTCACGTAACACGAATGGCAGATCAGAGAGTAGCTAAGCGCATCTTTTACTCTGAGTTAGAGGACGGCAAGCGAAAGCGTGGCGGGCAACTCCTCAGATACAGAGATGCGCTTAAGCGGCACATGAGGAAATGTTCTCTGGAGCCGTCGCAGTTTGAGAAGCTAGCTTCCTCACGGGTAGATTGGAGGAGACTCATTAAGACCAAAGTCTTCGAATTTGAAGAGAAGCGGCGTCGCCAGTTGGACTCGAAGCGTGATGACTTAAAAGCCCGACCACCAGCGGCAATAAACTATAATTATATAAATGGTGTACTCACATGTCCTCAATGTTCGAGAGTCTTCTTAAAGAAGATAGGGTATGTGAGTCACCTAAGAGCACACGACAGAAGAAATCGGTATTAAAACAGTCGCCGTGGCCGAAACCGGTTAGGACATCATCATCATCATCATCTTTTTAGTAAACTAGTGATTTCAAGTTCCAATGCGCTTCAAGTTATCTTTGTGCTCTTCATTGTGCTCAGGCGTTATCTTCACGCTGTTCAATAACATGTTACTTATGTCACGCGTAAACTAATGTACTATCCGGTTTGATTATGGTGGCAAGGAGCCGCGGGATGCACGCTCGTAACCATGACCTATGTGCGCTCTATGGGGGAGGCCTACGTTCCGTAGTGAACGTCCTCCAGCTGATGACGAAGATTTTAATGTACTTATACACATTTACTACATTAATTATCTAATATTGTAATTAATAATATTGTCCGTACCAGTCGAATTTCTTTCTATCTTTTTAAAATATAATATCGTAGCTGATTGGAGTGGGTGGGTAAATTTTCAATAAAAATAATATCCTTTTTCAAGTCTTATCGAAATACAAACAATTGATCAGTTGTTTTTATTCTTTTGTTACAACTTCCGTGTCATTGTTTCAGAGCGACAAAATAAACAAGACAACAAAACATTATCAGGAAGTTTCAAGGTAAAACAGCCTTTTGATATTTCATTTCTGAAAGAAAATTAATAAGGAATGGGTTTTTGCTTGAATTATGTTATACAATTTGTTTTATAATATGTTTGGATTTTTTAATAAAACTGTTGGATTCTATCAAGCATGTATAGGGAAGTACCTATAGGTGGTGTAATAAAATAAAAATTAAAAAAAAAACAAAACACCTGCCTGCCTGAAAAATAATTACTAAATAGAAAATCAACTAAAAAGGCCAGCACAAGATAAAAATTAAATTTTTACATGCAGTCGGAGCCATGCACAAAGCCATAACTTTTTTTGCCTGTGTAAAAATTGAATTTTTATCTTGTTCTGGCCTTTTTAGTTGATTTTCTATTTAGTAATTATTTTTCAGGCAGGCAGGTGTTTTGTTTTTTTTTTAATTTTTATTTTATTTACGGGTTTTTAGTTAGATAAATTACGTAATCGGATCAATTCATTTCAAGAGTGTACATTATGTGTCACAAAGCCGCTGGCATAAGGTCAGTCAGTTTTATAAAGCACTAACTGGCGCCCGCGACTTCGTTCGCATAGCGTAGTTGTATTATACTCAGTGGTTATTCTATCAAATGGTTCTTGTTTCTTGCAGTGTGCCGAAATTCCGTCCAATTTAAAGTATTTCTTTATATACGACATTGGTTGTTTTTCCTTCTGAGGTCAATATGGACAGCCCTGCAGCGCTAATTTAGTTTTAATCAGTCCATTAGTTTCGGAGATTAGCCTAGACAGACAGACTAACGGACGAACACACAAACAAAAAAAATTAAATACTTTGATAATTGTTCTTATACTAAGTATTTGAACGAATTAATCAATTAGTTTTTCTTAAATATATTAAATGTACAGACAAACGGATTTTACTGTTTTATTATATGTATTACTACAATAAGTTTCATTAATAACATCATAACAACAGAAAGTTTCTTTAAAATTTTCAATTACGTCGGGTAAAGTAAAATTACTGTATTTCCAGTAGGAATGAGCGATTTTCCTGTACTAAAGTGTTCTAAATATTGACCAGACTTAGTATCTATCTATACACCACAAAAAAATTCATTTGAATCCGTCCAGTAGTTTCGGATATTAGCCTGGATAAATAGACTAACGGACTAACAAACAAATTGCTTATTTCAACCCCTATTTCAACCCCTTAGGGGTAGAACTTCAAAAATTCCGTCCTTAGGGGGTGTCTACTCAATAAAAAGACCCTACTCACCAAATTTCGTTGCTGTAACTTTAACAGTTTTTGCTCGGCGATGATGAATCAGTCAGTCAGGACATGTTATTTTATAAGTATATCTATACTATATATATATCCTTTATCCTATATCCCTTTCCCAAACTCTGTAGCTAGTTTATCTCTGTACAAAATTTAATCAAAACTACTTTAGTCGTTTAACAGTCACAATAACTTAATAGATAGACAGAGTTAAATTTGCATTATAATTAATATTAAGCAAGCACTCAAAAAATGTTTTTTTGTCATTACATATTTTTTTAGTATTACAGTTGTGACAATAATGATATATCTTTTTGAAATCCTTGTGTTGAGCCCTTTAATTTGATACCTATATTGCAGTGTTCCAATAAAAAAAATATTGAACTGAAGTCCAATGGCGTAGCATAGCCGCCATGTTTGGTTTTTTTTTAACGCCGCCTATCTAAGAACACTTGGGCTGCTAAGACGAGTCTAACGATATCTTAACTATGTAAATCCGTTAAGCGGTTCTAGAGATATGAGGTAATAAAGAATATTACATACATACAAGATACGCGCGAAAAACATAAACCTTTCCTTGGCAGTCAGGTAAAAAGGTGAGAACGATAATGAATTCAGAAGAAATAATTTCAAGAATTCACAAATTTTCTATAAGTCTTTTAAAAAGAAATATAATGAATTATTTAGTCGTACACACAGACAGTCTGTATACACAGAGCGCTTTTTTTAAAAGAATTATATTTCAAGGCAGTCTGTAACATATTCCATATAGCATTTATTTCAATTTACTTCTATATTTTTGTATAAGGCAGTACACGCTGTATTGGCCCGCAAGACGTTTTGTGCGCATCATACCAAATTACGTAACGTAGGTACTGTTCGTTCGTCCACTTAATCTATAAAAACACATGTCAGTTATCGATATAACTTTATGTCATAATATTATTTCCTAAATTATTTTAAGTCACATTATAAAAAGAAACATACACTTTTTTTACGGATATTTTTTAAAAACGCGAAAATTTTCCACGATAAACAAAAACGCTTAAATTAAAACTTGAATTTATTAGCTCAAAGTTAAGTTTGACTTTGATGTATTTAAGTTTAGAAACATATTTCGATTGGATAAATTTAAGTTTAATTATTTTATAAAATTGTAATTTCAGAATGTTCTAAATATTATTTAATGAGTATATATAATTTAATTAAAAAAATAACGTTAAAGTAACAATAAATGTTCAAAGTTCCTGCCATCTGTTTCAACACATATGTGGCACCGCCGCAAAAAAATACTTCGTAAATCTCGAAAAGCGTTAATTTTTTGTTTATTTTTTTCTTGAGCTTCATTTAATTTTGTTTTCAATTCCTCTAACGTTGCGAATTCACTGTGGTACAACAGTCCTTTATAATATCCTCAGATAAAAAAACGATTGGGTTTCAGGGGACCTCGGAAGCAAGTAAGAATAAAGAATAGAATATAATATGTGTGCTGTGTTGTCGCATTTCGTGCGGTGTGTAGCCGCCGGTGGCTCATGGAGGATTAATGAGGGCAGCGCATTTGTGTAGCCTGCGTATGTCTATGGGCGTCAATAGTCGTTAAAATGGTTCCAACTGCTCGTTTGCCAACCCCCCCCC
>LUGF01051675.1:208001-220653 GCA_001625245.1 Calycopis cecrops | reverse complement strand
CCCTACCATAAAAAGAAAAAAAATGCCAAACGATAGGACCACTGCGGCCAATCCACTTTCTTGCATATTGGCTATTCAAGTATCCTGTAACCTGTCACGTATAATGGCATAGAGTGCCGTCGCACTGAAAATAGATTTTCTGACGGGTTAGGTGTGACATCTGATTCTGCCATGGTCGCCGCAAAATCGTTTTGCAGGAATAACAAATAAGTTTCACCTTTCAGTGGGGGTGGTGATTCTACCACAAATTCACATTAAATTGGTGTTGGCAATTGTGTCACTGAACCAATAATTAATTTTACGGTTTCAGTCGCCTAAGTGATAATTATGTACTTTGAAAATGCCACCTCAAGTAAATTTTGACACATCAATCCATAGAATGCGGTAAAAAAACTCTGGAGTCTCCGAAACAACAGAAACTACTGTAACGAAATTTCGCACATAAGAAAATGTAACATTGTTTAAATTAAAATTTAAGAATATATAATATATTCGTCTTGTATCATGTGAGCTAATTTAATATAAAACATAATAATAATGACATAATAATAAGAGGCAATGGCATGTTACATTGTTGCTGATATGATCCTGCACAACCGGGAAGGTTTCTTTCGCTCACAAGATACCGCCATCAAGTGACAGCTATCCTGTCTAGTTTCATGCGCTTTATGAGTATCCGGTAGCCCGTTAGAGGAGGAGAAGAGAAGGAGGTCAACGCATCTATATAACAATTATGTAGGACTATCAACGCATCTATATAACATTATGTGGAGTCTGTGGTTAGGAAAAGTTTCCCTCCTCTTGTACCACAATAAACTATAAACTATTGTACCTATAGGAGGGTTCTTCAAGCTCAATAGCCCGGGAACATTTTTTTATTATTTTAGTCCTACTAATATCTTTAATAAATAATAATTTAAGATATTTTTATTTCGATATTTCATTCAAAAGAAATTAGAGTAGTAAGGGCAAGGGTTCAAGTTAATAAGTTACGACAAGTTTCTTTAATCAACTAACCCTTTTACAGTGTAATTTCCTTATTAAAATAACGATCGATAATAATGTTAATCTAACTTCATCATATTAACTTCTAGCTAAAATTCACTTTGTAGATTGAAGTACCATACGATACTATTCGATTTTAGCACAAGTTGCATTTATTTCCGACCTGGCTGCTTTGCAACGCGATTTATCAAAGAATATAACAGACATGAATAAATTTGATTCATGGAGGGAGATATAGTCCATGTCAGGTGTCAGTTTAGGCTTAAGCTCAGATAAACCTGCGGATTGTCCGTCATTTCAGAGGCCGTTGAAGAGCATGTAACATGTATGCCAGGATTATGGCGCGATGGATAGCCGCTTTATGCGACTTTACTTTTAAAAATTGTTGATATTCTTAGTGGACTTTATCCTTAGTGGAACCAATGAAAATAGAAATAAATACAATTATTTATTAGTTATCTGTCTTTTAAATATTTTTTTTCCTTCTTCTATTATAAGTTATATTGAAATTGATATGATTATTTTGAAGCCATAAACTCATTTCGTAAATCACTGACAATACTCCTTCCTACAAATTCTTTCCTCAAAGGTCGGCAACGCATCTGTTAGACCTCTGGTGTTACGGATGTCTGTGGGCGTTGGTGTTCACTTTACATCAGGTGACCTAACTGCTCGTTTGCCTCCTATGCTATAAAAAAAAATATCCAAAATGTGTGCGGTGGAACATGGGCTTAAATACAATGTCACTCAAAGTTTTCCTTTTATAAAGGGAAACTGAATATTCCCTCATATTCAATCAATTACCTATATTATATTGTGAGAAGATGCAAATAGAGAGCTGTTTTAATTATATAGATTATAATATTATGACTAGTGATCTATCTGATGACGCAGACCTAAAAAGAGTACACAGGGTACTGACGGAGCATGGGAATACGGTTTTGGCTGTAAATGTTAAGATAACTTTATTTATTTAATTACGAGCAGCCTATTGGTATAGTATAGTATACTATACCAATAGGCTAATACTAAGTATAGCCGTCGTTTCTTCACTGTTTTGCGTGTTGAATATCTTTATATCAATCAATCATCTTGAGGATGCTACAGCGACTGAATCTATATTCAATTATATTTGCAGAATACGAACAGATGGCTTTCAAACGATCCTTAGTAAGAGAACCTCTTCATTGATAAGACGACCGAGACGCAGACATCCTTAAGATGATTGCATCTCGCTTCGATTGTCCATTTCGAAATCGATTGATGATAATTACAGGATATCTAATTGTTTAATCAATGTAATGTAATTGTTTTGGTATTTAATTTTTGTATCGCTATATTCTATAATTGTAGATATATGAATGGTCTGAAATAAACGTATAATCTTCGTATAATATTATAAAAATTAACTGGAAAACCATTGCTTTATAATAATTATAATAAAAGATTTATCAATATCTATAAAGTCAATATACTCAACTGCACTAGTTTGATGAGTAATGCATACAATTGCGGGATGAGGCGATATATAATATTTTGACAATCTGGTATCCACAAATTTACATTAAATTTTGTTTGTTTGGCCCGTATTAATATTCCTATGAATATTTATGAATATGTTTACACATAACACCACGAAATAAACAAAATACAAACATGCTATACGAAAATAGTGTTTGTGGATTGGTATTTATAATATTATGATAAACACAGATCAAAATTATGTAAAATGTAATTTACAATATTACCAATTATTGTATTTTTATATTTTACATTTCAATATGTTCACTAATTTATAAATTACCCACTCGTTTTTTTATTTTAAATATGATCGAAACAGGTGATAGATAGTTCACCGACCCGAAGATGCAGCTACCTTGTCGTAGTGGGGAAGTTTTAGTGTCTATGTAATCCCCATGGCTGTGCCGGTCAGGGCTACCCGTACGAAAAAGGCTAGGGGGAAGAGGCCAGACGAAGAGCAGCTCAGCTGGGAGGTCCTCCACCCGTCCCTTTGAATCAGCAGACGGCGGCATAAGTTGTGGCGAATGGCGGCTTCAATTTCGGCCACATTAGTGGCGTTTCTTTGGAGCACTGAAGCCAGACATCAGGATGAGAACTTGACCCCATATCACGGTTCCGACGTCGAAGTAAAAACTGTTCAAAGGCAGCGGGACGGTCTCCAATGAGAAGAAGTCTGGATTAATCGCCGAGGACAGGCTTTTGCTAGAGGGATCCTGTTGCAGATCCGGGATCCCTTCAATCATAGTGGCTGAAGGCAGGGGTTTGTCGAGTCTGACATAGGTCTAGGGGCCACCCGGGCTTCTAGGTATCATACGTAAATGTATTTCCCTGCGTCAAAACAAAAAGTGATAGATAATTGCTGACGTCCAAAAAGTCTTCTCTTTGAATGTTTAGAAAAAATAATCACTATTTGATCGCCAACAATAAAATCTTTTGCTAGTGGTTATTATTTACATATTCTGAGAAATTAGGGCTAAAAAGCTAAACCCGCTAAGTATATTATCTATTACTCAAACTCAAAACTAGGTGCAACTCAGGTCAAACTAGGTAAAGTTTGACCCTTAGGTGTTTGGGTATATGTATTATGATTGTCACAACAGATATCATATCATAATAAATAATCTTAAATTTATATTCGCATATAATATACTATGATGCTGTTTGTTTACACACGTATACTGAGGTATTACCAAAATAAGTATTAGTAGTCGCAGTACAACTAGTGTTTGTACATATCATTTTTAAATTAATTGAAGACCAAAGAGAGTCGTCACAAAAATTAAATGATTTCACATCCCATCTCTGTACCACGAAATCTTAACAGCGGATCATGCATGAAAATGTTTTTCTTTAAATAAGTCTCACTGGATTTTTTATTGCTTCTGATTCATGTTTAATAATATACCTATTGATCGAACCGATAGCTTAGTTAAAAACATTCCATGGAATTCTAATCCTTTCCAAAAATTAAATAATACAACCATTCACAATATACAAATTTTGTGCAGTATCTACACATAATTTGTGAAATAAAACAAACAGTTATATTTATATTATTTTCATGAACATTTTGTTTGCGCGTAATTACCGTTCGGGGCGCAGGTTGCGAGAGTTAAATACAAATAAATAACAGGATATATTTATCAGGGCGACATCATAAGCCGAATTTATCTCATTTAATATATTAACGATATTTTATAGTTATTTATGGCATGCACATTTACATTATTTTACATGACGTAAATACCAATAACAATTTGTTTTCGTTTCATTATATTTAATGTAATCTTCGATAAATACTAGTAGGTATTGTCGCCATTTTGTTGAGGTTATTATGGCTTCTACTTTAACCTTGTGCCAGGAAAAATAGGTCAATGGGGCCATGATCCACAGATTGTCTCAATGTTATAAAAATATTATCCAGGATAAGTTGTAATAAACGCGTAATTCTCTTGTCTACTAAGTAAAGGGATTATAATACTATTATGTTTAGTTGCATTGTAAGAAATCAAATCAATTAGTAGACGTAAAAGTTTGTCTCTACGGTCTTGCCTTTTTTAGGGTTCCGTACCCAAAGGGTAAAAACGGGATCCTATTACTAAGGCTCCGATGTCCGTCCGTCCGTCCGTCCATCCGTCCGTCCGTCCGTCCGTCTGTCACCAGGCTGTATCTCATGAACTATGATAGTTAGATAGTTGAAATTTTCACAAATGGTGTATTTCTGTTGCCGCTATAACAACAAATACTAAAAAGTTAAATAATATGAATATTTAAGGGGGCCCCCATACAATAAACGTGATTTTTTTGCTCCCATACAAAAGATAAGCTCCTGTTTTCGTAGATATTGGAACGGAACCCTTCGTGCGCGAGTCCGACTCGCACTTGGCCGGTTTTTTATTTCGTCATGTAAACGAGAGGTAATTTTGGCTGCAACAGCAAAAGCATTAACTCTGGGTGTAGTAAGAGTGTTTGTTAATTACCAATATTTAACTTAATTATAGTCTTGCCATCAGACATCAAAGTTAGGTGAGTCTAAGACTTTTGTAATAACTTTGTAATTTTTTATTTGACTTACAAAATATACTCATAGTATACCCCGGCTGAATGTAGCAGTGATAAGATTTTACAAAGTATATCAGTGTTTCGTTTAAGTAGTAATAAATACTTATTAACTTAAGGATCCCAGAAAACAGTGGAAACCTTTTACTTTAGAAAGTGTTAAAAGCAATAAAGGTAGGTACTTCTCTCTCGTAAATGTTATAAAAAGAGAAACACTACATTGAAGATACCGCATTTAGAGTTTTGTTGAGTGGTACCGTAAAAGCAATCAAACCTATCGCTATTGCTATATTATGTATTTTTGATCATCATGATTATTTTAGTAACATAAAGGTACATGAGCATAAAATTAGGCATTGTATACTAAATACTGCATAGGTACTATGTTAACACCAAAACGTGGCCATTTTGAATGAACACTAGGACGATTTTCATTGGCTGGCTGATGGTGATGACAAGTTAGTGTCAACTTGTTAAAAACTTTAAAGTACATAAAAAGTAAAAGTAAAAAAGTGAAAAGTAAAAAGTAAACTTTAAAGTTATAAGTATACACAACACATTCTACGATGCACTCTGTACTTGAAAGTTTAAAAGGTGTGTGTATGTCATTAAATTAAACTTACTTGGCTTGAAAAAAATAAGCAGAACTTTATTCAGAAGTCTTTAATTTCTCGAGGATAATACGAATTAGTAGTTGTTTCTGTCTAAGCATAGTTGTAAACGATTTCTTTTTCTGCGCTCTTTTTTGTGACTTTATAAAATGAACGTTATTAATTAACGTCTTAAACTGGCCGCTCTTACTTTAAAGCTTGTATGTATACAGGGGGTATATATATACAGGGTTATTTTTTTGGTCATCGGTTAAATTTTAAAATAAGGAAGAAGACATCATTCCAAGGGTGTATTTTAAATTTTATCGTCTAAGTGTAATATTTTGTTAAATAAAAATTAAATTGAAATAGTCCTTAAGAATACATGGATTGTTGTTCTTATACGAAATGTATGGTACTCAAGGTCAGTGACGTCGGCCTACCGTGAGTCGCGAGTGTAATGCACGTGGTGACCAAGAAATATGTTTTACAACACGGGACAAAGTAATTGTATTTAATTATTTTTTTAATATTTTTTATTTCATAAATCGAATGTATTATTGATTCTGAACCAAACCTAAAAATTTGATTGGTGACCAAAAAATAACCCTATATATATCTATACCCCACAGCAAAATATTAAAACAGCATGAAAGCTTTGAGTTGTTTCAGTGCTGACCCTTCACAAAGTAATGTTTGCGTGTTTACCGCTAATTACAATCATTCATTTTAGAATCTCCCTAATGGCCTCAGCTAGCATCAGAATTCTTGCAGTAGATATATCTAGTAAAGCTTAGATCCGCGGCCATTTGGAAGTCAAGAAATAATAAGCCTCCCAGAAGCTAGGTACGCTCGCTAAAGCGAATCAGTTCTTTACAACAATCTATGGACTGCAATTCTACGAGATGTTGTTCCTACTGAACATGGAATATAAGGCGCGTATTCCTATAAAAAAAATCTTTTCAGTCCGTTATTAATTTTGCCATGTGTCAATATGCCGTCCGCTATGCACCCTGTACAACATGACACCCCTAGGGGTATCTTCCAGGGGAGCCATGGGTCCGGAATGAACATTTTTAAATAGTATTTATTCCTCGTAGAAAATTCGGTAGAATGTATATAAGGAGAGAAAAACGGTTCATACCTCCTCATCCTTTAGTAAGAGGTAGTGGCATACTGCATGCTTGTGTGTAGTCGAATTGGGCCGGCACAATCGGGGAGGTACCTCTCGCTTACACGAGATAGGCGTAAAGTGGCAGTTGTGTTGTTGCGTTTCGTGCGGTGTGTATGTAGCCGGTGGCCCATGGAGGTGAGAAGAGAATGGAGGGCAGCGCATCTATATGACCTCTATGGTGTCTATGGGCATAGGTAGTCATGAAAATGGCTCCGATTGCGATCAGATAAAAAAAAGACCTGCTGCTTCCACTAAGGGATTTCGAGACAAAATTCAAAACTCTGTCGTTAAGCATTTGTTGTTTTAAAGTTGACCACAGTCAATCGCTATTTCCTCCCGCGTACTAGTTCTACCAGGAATCAGCTACACCCAGCTGGGTATTTCTGGAAAAATACAACTTAGGGATCTTCAAGAAAATAGCTTACTTGTCTATAAAAGTCTAGTAATGTTAATGTTCTCCGATGGCTTATTTGTCTCTTGTATTTAATGTTACTAAACGTATGATCAATTACAAATATATATATTTTTATTTGATAATCTTTCTATGTATTTTAAATATTTGAAAACAAATGACCATAATAGAAAGCAAAAGTATGTGATAAACAGAAAGGTGACTTCATAAAATACATATAATAATATGTTTGTATGTTTCTTAAGAATTACATAAGCAAAAAAAAACTAAAAACAATCAAATTACGTCATTTTGTCTACTTGTTACATGATCAATTTATTCCATTACTAACTTCCGCCCTCAGCATCGCTCGCGTAGATTTCGGACTTCAATAATGCAATTATTATACATATAAACCTTTCTTTTGAATCACTTCATCTATTTAAAAAAAACCCTATCAAAAGCTGTTACGTGATTTTAAAGATCTAAGCATACATACACGCAGACGGCGGAAAGCTACTTTGTTTTATACTATGTAGTAGTTCGTATACTGATAGTGATAAAAAAGTCAGTCATTAAAAATAACGCTGCCTAATGCTGTTAAATAAAATCTATTGTAATATCGGCCAAGCGCGCGAAAATTACTTGTAATATAAAATTTTATGTTTCATAAAAGTACGTAATCGAACAAAAATGTTGATTCATTGAATAAAAACCGAAGGGCGAATTCTTTTCATATAAAGTTAGTTGTATAATAATATGCTTCTAACGACTTTGATGTTGGATAGATAATGATTCTCAAATGTTATTTGTTTACCTGCCTACCTTACTTACTACCTACGACACTTAACTTGTCACTATCGTGTTGTGTAAGGTTTTTTGGAGTCATAAGCGCTACTTTGCGCATTTACAATTAAATATAGTAATTAAACTAATAAGGGATGTAAAGTTTTTTTTTAATCACAATTTTTTGTTGTATTCCAGTAGCAATGTGTTTAATTAATATTTGCCTTCAATGATAACACCAACCATGACGTTTTTCAATGCGTAGGAAAGAGGGCAGCGAATCTCTATAACCTCTACGCTGATGTATATGGGTTGATGTAGGTAGTCTTGTAAATGGCTGCGACTGATCGTTTTTCCCTTAACATACAATAAAAAGTCTTAAAGTAATATATTTAAAAATGTACCCATTAACTCTTTAATTACTAAAACAATCTACTTTGTGGTCTGTTAAGTTACAATTAGCTAAGTTACCCCGAAGTGGTACCTTCAGTAATTAACTCTAGAGGAAGAGCTTTTTTTCTTTTTAAGAAAACCCTGCTACATAAATAAGATTCTAATAATTTGTGGGATCACAATTCTGTATAAAGACGGTATAGTTTTAATGTAATTATTCTAATTCTATTGTATTTAATGTAGATAATAATTGTGTTATAATTGAGCAATAGTTATGCTATAATTTGAAACAGTTGTCAATAATTATGCTGCAATCAACTTCATTGAGATGACAAATTGAATTTCGAATATCCAACTAAATCTAGGGGAGGAGTGGCATTAAAGAGCCAGTTTAGGAGACAGGGCAAAAACTTTAAATGAAATAAATTATGTATTTTTTATCTTAAATTATAATTTATTTAGTAAACTAGATATTTTCATAAAAAAAATGTTGATTCACAATAATTTTATAAAGAAATATGCATTTCAAAAGATTGGTAATTTCTCTGGCTCTGTCATAACTTTTCAGTTTTGAAAGAGCCAGACTATGATATATTGTGTAATTATGCTTATTATGCAGAATAATAAACGCAATTAATTAAAAAAGAAATCCTATTGAATTTGATTCACATTTTTAAGAACTTTATAATATTACGTAATTTTCATTAAATTAATAGATAAATCATCATCATATCTTGTTAAATAATTTTCATTTAATTTCACATGATTCCTGAGCCAACCAGAAGCCGGCTCTTTCAAGGCCCATTTACTCGGCTATTTCACTACTTATTTTAAAAAAGGTATGACCTTTAAAATAACTACACAATCAAAACTTTTGTAGCTTAGTATTTACGTAGTCGTAAGGCTAAATACATGCACAAACTCAGTCTACAATCCATATATGGGCTTACAATAAAATACCAAAAATCAATATAGATGTTGTAAAAAACTAACTTTTTTTGCCAAAACTTTGACTCGATGTACCGCTATCCATTGGTTTCGGCGAGCTGTCAAATCTTTGTAGGTGGCGGAAAATTTGTATTTCCACTTAAACATTTGGCACGAAAGAGCCGGGTTTTGAAAAGTCACTTGCATTATTTCGGAAATCTTAAATCGAAATGGTTTTAATTTCCACTTAAAAATAAAATCGTTAAACCAATACTATTTATATATACGGTATACAATACGGTTTTCGAAATAATGTAAGTGGCTCTTCAAAACCCGGCTCTTTCATGCCACTTCTTTCCTATATCTGCAAATTTATACCTTATACGTTCAAATTCATTATAATAAATAGTTTTATTAATAAAATCTAAATCGTTACTTTGTTATTAACTAATTGTTGACACTAACTTGACAAGATGGACTTGATCTGGGAGCTATAAACAACTACGTCATAGGTAAACAAATAATAGAAAATCCGCTAAAATTATTTTATTACAATGTGTAACATTCGCGTAAACTTAAGAAATCATTAAATTATTAATAGAACACAATTTAACATAATATTTAAAAATAAATGGACCGATTAAAGGTACCTACGGGCGTTTTTCCTGTAGTTGTATAGAAATATTGAATTTAAAAAATACAATTAGCTATCTTAATGTAACTCTTTATTATTGTCTCATAATGATTGTAGGTATATATCTTTTTTGGTAATTATTTTTAAATTTTTGTTACCAGATACACTTTTTCAATTCATTGATTTTTTTTCAACAAAACATGCGACCTCGGTGAGCGAATAAGGTGGATATAAGAACAAGAAACATACATACAAACTTTCACATTTATATTATTAATATTAACTAACTATTAACTAACATGGTAGAAGCGAAAAGCATTCAACAGTAGCTCTTCGACGAGAGAGTGCGGTAACCTCATCCCTCTCTCTCTCCGAAGTCATATTTAGAATAAAAAAAATATATAATACTCACTTTCATATTTATATTACTAGTGATATATTTCTTTAACTAACTTACGTGGCAGAACTCGGAAGTGAGAACTATTCAGCAGCAGCTGTCTAAACTAACGTTTTAACATTAAACTTTGTATAGCTAGGTTTGTAGTATTAATTTACTGTCTCAGAAAGTTGGATTCATGAGTCCCAAATACTCTCAAGGTTTTCTCAAAAATAAATTAGCGACAATGTAGTGTGACTCAAACCATCAGGGTCACGGCATACTCCAGGGTCACGACTGGGGTCGCTCAAGTTGCACTTAGAATGGATCCCAGGTCTTACGATGGTTTTTCGCTAACGACTATGTTACTGTAAAATTTAAAATATGTATAGCTATCGCATGCTTAGTACTAAAAGTAATAGTAGTAAATTCAAGCCACTTTTTTTGTAATTATATTATTACAGTGCTTTAGTGTTACTTAAATTAATACCTATATTGTTATAATTATTAAAAGTCAGTTTATATGTAAACCATATATGCATGCCATAAATTAAGCATTAACAAATAATATAGGTGTATTCTCAATTAATAATATAATAGCTAAATAGTCATTATTATAATGAAGGAAAACATAAATGTTCAAACATATTTAAATCATAAAAAAGCTTTTGAATCTCCGTTATGCCCCCGGCAAACGGAGCGTTATTCAATCTGTCGCTACTGAACGCTTCACGCAAATTATAGCTTTTTTAATTTTGCGTTTGTTTTTACTTCAGTATTCAAAGGAGCATAAACGGTAAACCCTAATAACATAGAAACAATCTTTTTCATAAATATTAAATTTACTTTTATGGGTTTTGCTTCGCGATACAGGTAAATTATCAGTTGAAACCATTACCGGTACACAAATATTAACTCCTTTTAAAGGCCTAGTAACCTGAGATATATTGACGTTAATATTTTCATCAACATTAATCTGGACAGAAATTATTTGTCTTGCACTGGCATGAATAGCAAGTACGCTATTGTGTTGCATGTGTTTTAAGAGCTATAATAATCTTAAAATGATCGAGATATATCAAAATTTCTTATTTTTCTGTGGCAGTATAAATGTTCTTTGAATTAAAACAAAACCCGTTTTATGATAACCTTCGAGACAATAAAACTGTAAATTTCATATACGGATGAGACGAACGTGACTCCAGGAGCGTTAAGTAATAAAAAATGTCCTATATGATTTGTACGTTACAGAGAACGTGAGGGAGATTCGCAATTTAATACAGACACAAAAACGGCCGTAAATTCACAATAATATGCAATATGAACTCGTGAAGCCGTGTTCCCGTGTTTACAGCTTCCGACGAGACAAAAATATGATAAAACTGCGACTATTCGCACGTCAGTATAGTGCTGGCTGAATTGTTCCAAAATATAGTCTTTGGATATTGCGCTTAAGAAACGACTTATGGCGCGCGGTATGAATAAAATATAAGGTGTTAAATCGTGTGAAATAGTAACTGGCTAGTGGCATATTAGTGTAGTACTTTACTGCGCCTATGCGTTACGTTTCTTTAAGACTTAAAATCACGTTCGTTTAAGGAGTAAAGAACAGTCGCAATCTAATGTGTCATGGCATATTGTGCCCCTTAGCTCTGTGTGCTAACTACTAGCATCCTGTTTGTTTTATCGAAACCAAAAAAAAAACAAAATACGCTCATTAGCTTATATATTCATACAACATTATATATGTTTGTATACAACATTATATTGTGTAACATTACATATATTCATTCAAAATTTGAGTAGTTTTTGCGGATTCGGTGGCCACTTGAAGAATGGTATGCATGAGATAAACTCATTTAATTTATACAAGGTTGATAAAATCGAAGGCATTAAATGAAACCACATATTTAGTGTATCCTTTCCAGACTACACAACAAAAATCAGATCAATCGGAGCAATAGTTTAGACACAGGATTTTTTTAAGTTTTTTCTCGTACTACGTACACGCTGTAGTAAGTAAAATGCCGTCAACGGATATCAAACTAAAAGCTGGTAACTAGAACAATAATTAGATTAATTACAATGAGAAGTATGGGTTACGGTACGTAACAAGTACACAATTAAATTATCGTATTCCATTCCATGTACATGGCAAGTTGTATTTTGTTTCCGGAAATCACATTACGTCCGCACGGAAAGTTCCGTATTTGTCCACACAATTATATTCCACTAAATCGTATAACTTTTGTTTGTTATGACACGGAGAAAGTTTTAGTAAGAGATAGTGCCACAC
>LUGF01051675.1:175543-194508 GCA_001625245.1 Calycopis cecrops | reverse complement strand
CCGGTAGTCCCACACACATACACTGGACCTCACCATTGGTCCGGTGGCAGTGCGTAAATGCATAAAATAATTTCCCCGCGAGAAAAGAAAAGGCGACCTCTAAAGCACCCGTGGCTTGTTAGTATCTCTAAAATAACGTACTCAGGTTCCATTTCCATTGATGTGCTAGACGCGTTGTAAATGCCGGGAAGAAACAGTTCAGCTCCATCCAGTTGCACTCGCGGTCCAGCGTGACTGCCAAGTGGAGATGACATCGTCTGGGATAATTTCCTCTATATTCTAATTTCAAACACGCACACACTGTCACCTGTCGAATGTATCTAACTATTCCAAAACTTTTCATAGACCTGACAATGTTCTTGGACAGTTCTAATGGGTAATTGACACTTACATAAACTATTGAGACCCGAATCTCACTTAAACTTCTACAAACACACCAAGAAAGTTTCATCAGACTCTTGTCTAAATATGAAGTTAGAAACTTTGATTTGTATAATAGATAACAATGAGAAGTTTGAATAATATACCCTGTTCTTATATGAACCAAATACAAAGATAAAGTTTGACAGTAATCGGTCTAACTGTTTCGAAGGAGTTTGAATAAAAACGCCGCAACAGATTTTTATATAGGTATATGTTATTTATCTGCACACCTGCGTGAAAACTATGTGTTCCTGTAGAGGTTAATTATTATTTTTTTAAATTATTATAAGAGTTAAATACTTAATACATGTTATGATATATTGATATGGGGTACCAGGTACACGTACTGATCAACAACTTCTTGAAGTTGTTGATCACTACGTGTACCTGGGACAAACTGTCCTGTTAGATAAATTAAACTTCGAGGAAGAGATCGATCGCCAAATCCAACTCGGATGGGCAGCGTTTGGGAAGCCAAAAAGGATATTTTCGTTCCAAACACCGCAGTGCCTTAAGTCGAAAGTCTTTGACCAGTGTGTGTTGTGTGTTGCCAGTACATATGGCACCGATGAGCCTCTTTAATAGGCTCAGAGTCACTCAGGGTGCTATGGAAAGAGCTATGCTTGGTATTTCTCGAGAAATGGTCCGCAATTCGGAAATCCGCAAGAGAACCAGGGTTACTTACATAGCTCTGAGAGTCAGCAAACTGAAGTGGCAATGGGCAGGTCACATTGCTAGGAGAACCGATAACTGCTAGGGAAGAAAGGTTCTCGAGTGGCGGCCTCGCAATATTATTTGTATTTACTGACATAAAGTATAATAGACACAAGTCATATATTTTAAAGGTTCCTATAGAATTATATAAAAAAATAATCTAGTTCAAAACAGAAATTATTAACTGTACTAGCAATAGACTTTTATATTATTGGTATAACTTCAGTCATTTGACATCAAAGTTCGTGGACGGGACGGCAGTCGCTCTATTCGAGGAACTTCGCCAGATAATCACAGTGAATTTTCCCCAAAATGTATACCTATTTAAATACTCTATAATATTATTAATCTATACGAAAATTTTACACATAATCTTCTAATACATAGCGTCTGACGATATGCATTATTTATTCAAGTGATATTTATTGTTTATCTGATTATGTCTACAATTAAAATATAAATTTCAAAATAAAAATTGGATTTAGTAAGAGGTAGTGCCACGCTGTATGCTTGCATGCAGCCGAATTGGGCCGGCACGACCGGGGAGGTACCTCTCGCTTACACGAGACCGGCGTGAAGTGACAGCTGTGCTGTCGCGTTTCGTGCGGTGTGTAAGTAGCCGGTGGCCCATGGAGGTGGGAGGAGAAAGGGGGGCAGCGCATCTGTATAGTCTCTATGCAGATGTCTATGGGCGTCGGTAGTCATGAAAATGGCTACAACTGCTCGTTTGCCCCTCTATACCTACCATAAAAAAAAAAAAAACAACAATATTTTAAAGAATTATGTAGGGGATGCGGTGATTAAATTAAAAAATTTCTTCAGAGTCAACAGATGCGCTTTATTAATTTGGATTACAAATTAGGTACACCGTACAGGGAACAATAATGGTGTGTGTTGGCAAAAATTAGGACGAGCGATAAGCGATCGTTGCCGAAAAGATCTCGAACATGACGACACGAACTTTTTACGCCGCTCCTCCATAGATGGAGCTGGAGGTCCGAACAAATTATGATATCCGAATTCCCAGGTTGGTGAATTTTTATTACCATTTCTTAAGTGTAACGCACATGTTTTTAATGAACCATAGTTTGCATAAAAAGATCATACAATAATATAACTGAGTAGAAAAAAATCCTGTTTATTAGTCAGGGAGTCTCATTACATACCATTATTACTCCTATGCCGGTAACATTCCATGTATATCGCACTTCTTGCAGTGCTCATTATGATAATCACATGGCTGCTTATACAAGAATGAAAACAACACGCTCAGGACCCATTACACTTGCCCGCTGTTGCGTGGTAAAGGCCAATTTACACAGTCTTCTGTGTTCTGAGTTCTGTTTCTGAGTTTGCTCTAAAAATATAAACTGCATTCACTTTGTTTACGCTTCAATCGGTCTTTTAACGTGGACGTGATATTTATGGATTACATTTCACAACTTTCATGTAATGGATTTCTTAATAATAGGAAGAAATATCTTAACTTAAAATTTCAGAATATAATATGAGAATGTAAAGGGGCAAACGTCCAGTTACTTATATTTTTTTAATTGATTTAAACACTACTCATTCCCACTGCTGGTATTTTTTTGTCGCCACGATCGACAATATTGAATGTAAATAGGTGTAGGAATTATTTTACTTTTTTTCTATCATTCCAACCGGCGAAATATAAAAAAGAACAATAATAAAGAAGTTATATAGCATTACGACCAGACTGGCACAGTGGTACAGGGATCGGATACGCGGAGCATGGTCGTGGGTTCGAATCCCGCCTTAGCAATTGATGTTTATCTATGTATTATATTTTGCATTTATGTAATAAAAATCTTAAGAATACAAAATTTCTTAAATTTTATTTCCGTTGTCTAACCCGTAACACAAGTCCTTACAATACTCAGGACATGACTTGGCTAACGTAGTGTAAGAAGTCTACTGATATTATTATTATTATTATTACACACCGTCCTCTATAGGTCTCCGGCTACTACTAGATACTAACTACTACAAATTTACGCCGGTATCTAGTAAAAAATAAAACTTGGTAAGTGTTTTATTAGGGTTTACAATGCACTCAAAGCTCTGTAACTGTATCAGTGATGGTTATACAGGATGTGGAATCGACCCGAAGGACCATTAACTCGGGAAAGGGGTGGAAACCAGACGATATGTACACGATTTATATACAGCCGACCTCTGTACGACCTATTCTCGCAATCTGGCACTATTATCACACGCACACTTATCAACTGGGAAAGGGATCGTAAACGCCTCGCCTAGAAAAGCGAAGACGACACGATTATGATACGTTTCCCGTGTGCATCGCAGTATGTAGTTTCATACAAAAAATACTGACAGGCTCGAGGTGATACGGTTACGACCCCTTTCCGAGTAGATAAGTATGCTGCGACCATTATTCTACTTACATATTTAAATGGTTTTTAGATATGATGACTAGAAAAGGGATAGACTAGGGGTCTACTGTCATTTGTATCACATATCCTGTGACCTGAACGCTAATTAATGGTAGGTTCATCATTTTTAAATAATATGTCCAATATGTGTTCCCTAAGACAAGTGTCATTTTTTTTTCAGTTGTTTCGACAATTTTTACAATCATATAACTAAAATCTAAGATCAAACAAAAGCCAAATTTATTTCCAAAAATAAAACCATAAAAAACTGAAATAGGATATGAAAGCCCTGATCAAAATATGATTAGGTATAGTTTTTCGTGTCAGGGTATAAACGTAACCTTAGCTTTTTCCAAATACATACCTAATAAGTATACAATAAGTCTAAAGTATTAACACTTTTACTTGCCAAAAATACTATAGCACTATTAATTCAAAATCAAAATTATCATTAGCATAACGAGTATTTATCTTGTATTCGTTTACGTTGTGAAATAACAAAAAACAAACAACGAAGTTTTCTATTTCATGAAATAAATTGCAATACTAGCTTTGATTCCATGTGAGTTGTTTGTTGGTTTGCTAAGCACAACCAGATCGGATCCCAAAAGGGTGTGTTTGTTGTTCAAACTCTTTTAAATTGCGGGCCATAACTCAAACACTCACTGCGATTTGATTATATCAAAAACTTTCTTCGTAGTTCTCGCTTCTCTCTTTGCAGTTCTTGAATAAAATAGTTGAATTATGATGGAAATATGCAAAAAAAATCTCCGAAATTTTACATGATTATGAGAACGTAGGTTTGAGAATAAGTCGTAGGTATATTATACTTTATTCAACTTTCAACGAGTGGAACCATGTGGCGCATCCAGTAATATGTAAAAGCCATCTATTTGACGGCTTAGCTATAAAAACATCACACCATACTACAAAGCCGTTTTATAAATAAGCACAAGTTATATAGGTTATTATATAGCTTGGTTTATATAGCTTCATATTCGCTTATAAGGTCGACCCATATAATTTACAATTCTATGGAGAGATAAGAACGCGACCATGTTACAGATTGTTAATACGGCGCTTATCGTAACTCCACATTTAGTCGTTTTGTCGTAAGGAATTTGTAGGTCGATCACGTGAGGCTGATATTGTGTTCACGCGTGAACAATTTCATCAAGTTACTTTACTGCCACTAGAAAGTGTGCCTCGTAAAATTATACAATGCCATATGACGTGAAATATATAATGACGTGTCGCATCTCTCGTTTCATAGTTAGTTTCTGCCGAGCGTTTACTGATATATAAAGACACATAATATTATTTTAGTCTTCTTTCAATGCTTTTATTCAAATCTAGTTTTAAAATACTTCAAAGAAAGGATGAGGATATCAATTCTTCAGAACCTTTTTAGGCATTTTTTTTATGGTATGGAGACGACGCAGCCATTTTCATAACCACAAACTCCCATTGACATCTGCATAGAGGCCATAAAGGTGCGCCGCACTCTTTACTTACTTGTTACTTTACTCCCGGAACTCGACGCTATTGCGCCTGTTTTGCATGTGGCCCACCCACAGCTCTTTTCCAGCTCTTTCACTTTCACATATCATTTCCAGTTTAACTCCTTCAGGAAGGTCACCAATTTGCGTGCCGTCCTCCTTTCTACTCCCACCTCCATGGGCCAACGGGTACTTACACAGCGCACGAAATGCGACAGCGCAGCTGTCACTTTACGCCGGTCTCGTGTGAGCGAGAAGCACCTTCCCGGTCGTGCCGGCCTTATTCGGCTGCATGCAATGGAATGTGGCACTACCTCTTCCTATTCCCTGATTTGTGAAATTTGATTTGATGCAAAGATGTGTGGACTGATAAAAAAAAATATTTGTTTAATAGGGTCATCCCGGAACCAAATGGAATCCTCAGAAAAATAATTATATATACATACGTATTTTTTCGTTTTTTTTTATTTTTGTTTATTATTATTATATTTATTAATCAAGTGACAGAGACTCATTTTTTTATTGTTAGTTATACAAATCATTTATTACCTATGTTAGTTAGTTCATTAATTGCACACAAAGAATATCCACAACAATTTAAACACACATTACTTTAATATTTGACATTGCCACACAATTCCGTTTGAAATTGTTTTGTTAATGTTATTTTAACATCAGGTACATCTATATGGTGCTCATTATTTAAAAGTCGCTGAGCTAATAGAATGTAAAGAAATATATATATATAAAAGAAAACCTTAAAATTGTTTTTTAATTTAGAGTGTAAGCTGAGCTATGATAACGACTTTTATACCTGGTATAAAGTCGAAAACAACTCTCATTTTTTTTACATGCAAGCGTGTTTTTTTATTTTTATATTATGGTACATTCAGAGGGAATCGGACAGTCCCCAAGGAGGACAAGTCTTGCCTTTTCTGGGAGCCAGTCTTTCGCTGGAGGAAACCTGTTGCCTGTGGATTCGGAACCCTCCAATGATGAAGAACGGTTTAGTCGGTTTTTACTAATTGTCGAATCTGACATTCCAGATTTCAGATTCACACAGATTCAGATCATCTTTAGTAGCGAACCCATGATAATGATTGTTTCATATTTGCTACAGATACACCGGAGTGCCGTCAGGTGCGCTTATATTATGATAACGACATCATGCATAAAAGATAATTACAACAGTGCGCTCAGGTACACAGTACAGTTGCCAGCTGTTGCATTCTAAAGGCCAATTATACAGTCCATCTGATGTGCTAAGGTAAACTCTCACAATATTGTGTTTTCGCTGCAAATATAAACGTCACTTACTCATTATACACTTAAATTTTACTGAGCTTTGAGCACGTCTGATCTACAATGATTAACAAAATGGATTATCATTTATTATTAACGTTTAACACGTTATATTAAATGTTTTTTGTGTGTATCGAACTAGAAGGCTAAGTTGGGTTCAGCACAATGAATGTGACGTGAGTAAACATCTTAGCTGACTTCAAGTAAAATGATATGTTAATCCGAAACTATTAAATAAGTTTACGACAAGTATACGAAATTTTTTTTTCAAAGTTAAATAGCGAAAAAATGTAATTATGCTTTGTACCAGCGGCTACAGCGAGCAGCAACCGCGCACGGGGTAAATGACCCCAACAGGCAACGGGCGGCTGGGCTTGCGATCAGCTGATGATACAGCGTGTACGAAGTGAGAAAAAACTTTAAAAAATTCCTGTGGATAAACTATTGCTCCGATTGAACATATTTTTGTTGTGTAGCCTGGAATTTTGCGTATATGTACATTGTGCATATGATTACGGTAATATCTACAAATCATATCTGTTAGTACTCAGGCAGATTGAGGTCAGACAAATTATCTTAATGTCTCGGTACCATACGTCTTGCGTTAATTTATAACGAGACACTTAGTAGCCAATTGGCTAACTAGCGTTAATGAACTGAGCCTATTAGACTTAGTGATAATATTACTTATCTCAATGAGTGTCAACCACACTATCTATATGTGTATTAAGTTTCATCTAAATCTGTTTAGTACTTTTTGAGCGAATGAGAAACAAATATACATACAAACTTTCGAAAATGTAAGAGATAAGTAGATAGATAAATAGTAGATTTTGTTATATCTATATAGAGCAGTTTAGGAACAAAAATCTAATCAGAGCTTTAAATGCTATAATTTTATTAAAAAAATCTTTATCCTATAACTTGGAGGACATACAATTAATTGTAACCTCTGTAAGCACCCATAAACGCTTGCAATAAAAGGGATTTCATCGCTTACATTAGATATAAAATGGTCCTGTAAAATCAAACCTTCCCACGCTGATTTGGTCATTGAGTTTTTGTGATACCTACATAATAAATTTAATAAACGTGCTCCCGTAAATAAACTGTTTATTATTGTTTTAAAATATGTATTATTATTTGTATTGTATGGGGCAAACGAACAGTTGGACTCTGTTGGTGACTACGACATAGTGTCATTGTCTGAGACAAGCAGACGCAGAGTCACCGAAGGCTTTGCAATAAGGTCTTGTCAATTAGCGCGCCTTCCGACTTAACTTCAATTTCTGAATTCATATCCAACCATTTTATTTATACAAACTAAATTGTTGAATATTCTATTGCCATAATCATAGGGCTAAATTTTCCTGGTAGTCCGGCCAGCAACAGTAAGCCGATCTTTTCGTTTATTTCGAATCCGGTGTCCTTCACTCGTTGAGACCCTTCCACAAGCTGATCACAACTCTCCAAACGTATTGATATTAGGCTTCTCAGATAGTAATCTTGCGCTTAAAACCAGAATCGAACAATGACTTCAACTGGGCCCACATATCTTGTACAGTGGCTTCTGTTTTTATATGGACAAACAACGACGGATCGATAGTTATAATGACTTTTGCCCTCGCTTTTTTATTTTCTGCTTCCGTCAGCTTCGTGATGCTAGTCACATCCACGCCTTCCATAATCATAAAATTTTCGGCGGCAAACGCCCAGTCGTCGTAATTCTCGCGTCCATTTAGTTTAGGAACGTTCACTTAGTAGTTAACCGACATTTTAACACTGATAGTCCAATAAAGCGAAAGTCTACAAATATGTTTTAGTAGGTACTTTTTCTTTTAATGGCAAATTTATAAGACTGGGCCCATATATATTTCCACATCCATATTTCCATATTTAATATTATAGGTAAATGCGAAAGTGTGTTTGTTTGTTTGTTTGTTTGTCTTTAATTTCACATAAAATCGGGTCATTGGATCGATGTGATATTTACTACGGAGATATGTGAAGGACTGAAGAGTGCCATAAGCTCATTTTTATGACCAAAGACTTTCAATGGAAACACATTTCCGTCAAATCCATTAAATAAGCGCTATAGAGGGCATTATCATAGGCGCAAAATAGTATGGACCAGCCAATGCCGGAGGTCCTCCACCCGTCCCTCTGAATCAGCAGATGGCGGCGTGGATTCGGACGACCGGTGTGGTGTGCTCCGTTGGATCATTGGAACCAGGGGTTAGGATGGGAACCTGACCCCATTGTACGGTTCCAACGTGGAGTTAGGGACTGTTCAAAGGCAGCCGGACAGTCCCTAAGGAGGAGGAGTCTGGCCTTTTCACTGAGGCTAGCTTGTCGCTGGAGGCGCCCTGTTGATTTCAGATCCGGGGCCTTCCAATTATAGCGGCTGAAGGCACCCGCAGAGGCTTAGTCGGTAGGGGCACCCAGTTGTCGAGCGCGACACTGTACCCGGTTGAGCCACCCGGGCTCCTGGGTAGCGTGCGTAAAGGCATTCCCCTGCGTTACCACAAAAAAAAGGCGCAAAATAGTATGACATACGTCTTTAGTAATCAAATGAAATTCTACTGTTAAAGGTCGTAGAAACGTCAGAGTTCTATACAAGAGTTATATTGCTTACTGTGGAATGTGTGTGTATTATATTTATTGTTCTTAATTTTATAAATACGAAAATGTGTAAATGCAAAAAACCACGCGAGCGAAGCCGCGGGTAACAATTAGTAACCTAATACACGTTTGTGGTTCGCACCAGACTGACTGACTTTTTCATTCAAATAGATAAATTACACGCATATATAAATAGAGGGCGGTAGTAGCGACAGAGCTTGTTACTAAAAAATAAACTTATTTCGTCATCATCATCATCACCAGCCTATTGTAGCCCACTGTTGAACATAGGCCTCTTCCATATGAATAGGTATACTTACTTATACGAACTCAATTTCTTGGTTTTATTTTCCATTCCTACCGAAGTCAACTGGGCAGTGTAATCACCAAAACTGTGTTAGTCAGCTGCAATACGCAACTGTAGCTTATTTCATTAGCGATGTGAGGGCGTTCTAGCGTTACGGTGACCCATACACAAATATTTAACACGATTTTTCCGCTTATATACTTTTCAAACCGCTGCTTACCTTTAATCAGTTTGTAAAGAGAAAAATGAAAAGTCATGAATAAACATTAAACACGCAAAATAAATTAAATGAAATTGGACTTCTATCAGTTCTAGGCATTTTATCATACATTTCCCCTACATTAAAAAGGCATTGTAGCATATTTCAATAACGCATTTAAATGCTCAAAAGGGTATCATTATTATTTTTATTCGGCACAGACCGCAATCACCGCATGATTACGGTTACACAATTTGGACTGAATACAATATATTTTTTTTACGTAGGTACATACTAATAACCTTTATCTTTTGAGCATAACATTGTAATCGAAATCTTTTTAAATAAAAATGAATTTTTGTCTGTAAGTTATTTATAGAATCGTATACTATACATTTATGCCTTTAGCAAAGTTACTGTGCATGAGCCCACAAAGGTTTCAGAGTTGGTACGACCAATTTTTGATAGATGGCGACACGCGTAGCAACGCACGCAGGGTACAGCTAGTTATCTACATAAATAACATAAATAGCTTAGTCCACGTAAAAGATTGAACTTTAATTAAATAAAAGTCCAATATATATTTAATAACTATATGCAAAATTATTTTGTCATGATCAAAATAAATGTATAAAATAGTGTAGGTAGTAGGTACGTTTTAGAAATATAACACTAAGTTCTTACGAAGAGTTTCACAATGTTTGTGGACATTCGATTTAATGCTTTTCGCTCAGATAATCGCAGCAGTTATGAGACTCCAAGGCACATCATGAATAATAAAATACGATATCTGCTGGACTCCAGAGATTCCCTTGCTTTGACTCTTAATATTATATAATATATAGGTATACTTAAATTGCCAGAAATGTAGTTTACCTTTCTGTCCATTTGAAGCTGTCGAAATAAAACATTTTTACGTCTGGTTGAGTATTCCTTTTGACATTTTTACGTCTGTATATTTTAAGCCTTTAATTGCATTAGATCTCTGATATCGTAGAAATGTTCTTATTTTTAACAACTATCCCGTTAATTTTTGCCACTGTCTTTTGTTTCATTCCATCTACGGCACACATATTATTTCTTGCATCTAGAGTTCGCAGTGCAATGTTCGCACATGGAAAAATATTATTTTTCATTTTATAAGGGGGTAAAGTCACGATCACTTCTTGAAGGAAACAACATTAACATAGGCCATGTTAAGCAGTGGACGTCTTCCGGCTGTTGATGAAGGGGGTAAACGAAACGGGGCAATAAAAGTTCACATACCCTGAGATTGTGCATGCTGTTCGCATCATATTAATTATGAGAGGTTATCAATTTTCCCCCCTGAAGATGCTGCTTTGTCGTGGTGAGGGGGCTTGCATGCCTCTGTGATGCCCATACTGGACAGGCTAGAAAGGAAAGGTCAGAGTAAGTGCAGCTCATGTAAATTATATTATGTTAAGCTGATCAGCGTCTTGTACCTATTGATATTTCAGAATTGGCATGTGTGTGCAGACACACATCTTACACTTGTATATCCATCAGTTAAATTATCACAACTACCTATAAAGCATATTGAATAAAATATACGTACTCTATGTGTCGGACGTACCTACGCTTAACGGTACAGAGATAATAGCTGAGTGTGACAATATCAGCTCAGATTGCTTAATTTGCTTCTAATTTGTCGTTTAATCTGCAACAACATCAACTGTGCTGTGTAACGAGGCGTTAAGCACGAAGCCCCGACTACGCACATTATTGTCTGTGTTTGTATTGTGTGAACGTTCCATGCAAAGTGTCGACACGACTCGGTTTGATCCGATTCAGCCTGCATTTGTAGACTGCAACCTAAGCTCTGACCGCAGTACTACAACTGTAGGCTCAAGCGCCCGGACCACACTTAGTTTGCATAAAAGTAAAATATAGCTATAATCACATTACAGCTTGTACGATATCAACATTTTGTTTAACATGTAAGGATAATTTAATACTTCTTCTTCCATTCCATTTGATATGTCGAGTGGATATATAAACATAGTACGGTTATTTCTTCACGCATTGAATGACAATTATGTAGGTCACGTGACCTCAACGATCGTGCTAATATGGTTATTTTGCAAAGTTTGTTGATTTGTCAATATCAGTCGCATGTTATGCATAATATAAACTAGTACGGTACTTCATGACCAGCGAGTAATTACACATGATTCAGTTGCTTATAACCACAGAACTTTATATTAGGTATAGGAATTGCTGGTTCATATTATAGAAAGAATATAAAATATTAAATGGCATAAGACAGAGAATTCAGCGCATGTGATAGCTGAAAATAGTAAATTAAACATTAATGCACTGGTGTATTTTTAATTATTATGTATATTTTATTATTAGAGTATATTGTCTGTCTGATTGTCCGTATAAGGAGTCGATTAGTATCGAGTCCAGTGTTTATCATACGCTGGTGCAAACATAATGCAAATGAAAACGCGGTCAAATGTCACTAAAATGTATCGTCACAATTATTCAACATAGCAGTAGTTTTGGTCGCATTGACGTCAATGGGTGTCGCTATTTGCAATAAAACATGATTAAACATTGATTTAATTTATTTGGTACATTCTTTCGCAGTCAGTATCTATAAGGAAGTATGTAAGACTAAAATGATATTTTCTCGCAATTGTTTAAATCGGTTCTCGAGGTTGTCATGGATATAAGTAAATGTAAACCTGATGTGGCATTAAGATACGATCATATCCTATTGCGTCTTTACTAGTAGAATATTTTTTTATACATCTCTGTATTATACAAGGTTGATAAAAGCGAGAGGCATTAAATAAAACCACATATTTAGTGTATCATCTTCAGGCTACATAATAAAAATTAGATCAATCGGAGCAATAGTTTAGCCTCAGGAGTTTTTTAAAGTTTTTCTCACTTCGTACACTCTGTATTACGTCAGCTTACAGCCGGCCGGCAACAGAGTCATTACACCGTGTGAGGTTGCCGCTGGCTCCGACCGTGACTTGCAAGGCTGTTTACGTTTTTTCTTAATTATTAAGCTATTTACCTCTTTTGTTTGAAAAAAATGTGTGAAAATATACCTACTTAACGTACTTTTTTTTAAATAGTTTCGAATTAATAGCAGGCACTTCCAGTATACGTAGTTAAGCTTTTATCAACCTTGTATGTAACTTATTAAAGTACACAAAAAAATTGGCGCGTAAATAAAATAATATTTTTTACTAAAAAAGGATACTTATATAACAAGCGACTTCCTGAGCCTTATTTATGAGTAAATATTTTATGATGTAGCGAGCGGCTTTATCATCTTGACATCCTTCTCAAGTAAGGCATACCTACATGAATGTTGCAAATATGTTACCCGATTCGAGGGTTAGGAATTTTATCAAATTCTTTCCTGTTACCTTTACCTACCTTTTACAAATTTATTACATACTTCTTGTGGAGAGTTTCACAATGTTTTTGGACATTGATTTATAGGTAATAGTCTCAGTTTTAAGACTCCAAACCAGCTTATGAATAATAAAACACTATAGGTAACTACTAGTCTCTAGAAATATTCTCGTTTTACCGTCTCAAAAATGTACTTTAGCTTTTCATTTGAAGAAGTCTATATAAAACGATTTTTCGTTTAGATGAGGGTCTCGTATGTAATTTTTACGAGGTTTGAATATTTTTAACCTTAATTAGATCAGACCTTCGTTTAGAAATGTCCATATTTTTTACAACCATCCTGTTTATTTTTACCACTGTTTTTGTTTCATCTCATCTGCGGCCCATAATATATGCATGCAGAAGTTTTTATGTTCGCGCATGGAGCTTAAAGTAGCTGCGGGGCTGATTTGTGAACCCTTTTTAAAATACCCTTCAACACACATAATAAATTTCATGAAAATCAGTTCGGTCGTTTAGGAGGAGTTCAGTGACACATACACGTACACAAGAAATATAATATATATTAAGATAGACTGGCTGCGCTCCGCGTTCTCACTCGCGTAAATTTCTATCCCGTGGAAATATCGAGATGTAACAGATACACACATATTGGCCGATTTTTAGACCCACCCGATATGCACACAAAATTTCATGAGAATCGGTCGAGCCGGTACTATAGTTTTAATAAACTATAGTTTTAATCTTAATACTAAGTCTCACATTTTAAGAGTTACGCAACTCAACAACTTCTGCAGTCTTTAATGAAAAGGGACGATTCTGCTGATAGCACTTTATTCTGCGGATGAATATATACTAATTTGTATGGATACTTCCAACACAAGAAATATTATCAACTAATATTAGGATTTTTATACTGGCCGCTGTGGTTTGAATTCGATTGGAAATATTGAAATTTTTAACTTTGGAAGCACGTGTGTGAAATTAGCAAGGAAAAATGCACATCGTCACGTTTTAAAACAATTCCATTCATATACGAGTACGTATTACATATTATGTAGAGACGAGTGGAGTATAGTTTTCAATTGCAGTTAGAAGTATCTTCTGAAGTTGAATGTTAAAGTAGTATTCAGGTGCTACTACTAGGTATCTAAACGCAAGTTAATAGTATAAAACAACAAATATTTTTTAACTACCTGAAGTTAGCGAACTGGAAGTTCTGGCTTTTTTTTCTGTTATTTATTTATAAAGTTATTTCTTAATAAATATTAAAAGCGCATTGTATTAAAAAAATGTAAAATCATATGGAATCCTGCTAACCCTACTAAAACTATAAATGCGAAAGTTAGTAAATTTGTTTGTTTGTTTCTTCACGCAAAAACTGCTAAACCGATTTTCATGAGATTTGACAAACACATAGAGAGTAACGTGAATTAACACATATGATTGAGTGAGTTTTTATCCCGAAAAATTAACCTATGGGATGCCATAGGATGATTTTCTATTTTCCACGGGATCGAAATTTCGCGGGTGAGCTAGCATTTTATAGAAGTTCCGACCGAGTCGGGTCGGCACCATCGTGGCAAGTCATGTTTTGAACGATTTGAATTTTCAATGAAAGGCAACACATACATAACTACTCCCTTATCTTTACGTTAAAATTTTCTTTTTCACAATTGTACTGACCCGTTTCGTGACGGTGGCACATGGAGGTGGGAGGATTAAGAAGGGCAGCGCATCTGTGGAGTCTGTGTGGATGTCTATGGTCGTCGGTAGTCATGAAAACTCCTCGTTGCCGCCCTACACCATAAAAGAAAATTAATAAATGTTTTTTACTTGTGAAAGAGAGAATTATAACTACATAATTCTAATTATTTATGTCTGCTGCTCAAACAGTCTTAGCTTAAGTATTAAAATAAGTTAAATATTGAATAAAATATTTAAACGTATTTTCATGTTCAACATCTATAACTACTAAAGTTAAGTTAAAGTCTAATAATGTTAAATCTGAGCTTGAGCGCTCTAAGCGGAGTTTTAGGATAAAAGCCAGAACTTATGAGTACTAATGGATGTCGATAATGGACTATCTAATTCTTATTTTTTATCCTCAGAGATGCTCGGACTGCTCTGGAGATTAGATTATTTTCGCTTCTATCAATCACGTTTATGAAGTAACGCTTTCTGACTGATAGTTATAGTAAAATAATTTGACGTCTTATTACAGTGTCCTGATTATTTATTCATCGATTGTCATTTTTATCACTTCATAAAATAAACTTAATTATATAAAAATACCATAGTAGTCATCACTAATACGACGAAATCTTTACTAAGAACCAATACACAAACTTAACATATTAATCAAATTTAATATAGGTAATAATATTAAGTTTAACGGTTATTGCTCTCTAAGTCTAATCTATATAATATATTTCACCATTCATTTTTGAATTATGTATTTCGAGCGAAAGTTAAAAAGGGTCTTAAATTGAAATTACCAAGCGTGACTTAACAATAATTTCGAGTTGTGGATACTTGTGCTCCGCATTTCACTACAATGGGGGTTATCCGTTTTCCAATTTATTTTTTCCTTTAGAGTAATTGTGTGAGTTTTATCCCTATTATAGATTAGTACACCCAAGTTCCAAATTGGATCACATAACTTGTAAGTGATAGTGCCACGCTGCATGCTTTCATGTAGCTGAATTGGGCCGGCACGACCGGGGAGGTACTTCGACATACACGAGACCAGCGTAAAGTGACAGCTGTGCTGTCGCGTCTCGTGCGGTGTATAAGTAGCCAGTTGTCGATGGGGATGGGAGGAGAAATGAGGGCAGCGCATCTGTATATCCTCTACGTCGTAAAAATGGCTTCGACTGCTCGTTGCCCCCTTTACCATAAAAAAAAATATGTATCACCAACATTACGCAACTCATCTTGATCATCGGCCGATATATTGATAAACCACTTAAAATTTTTTGAAGACATAATATTCGTTATATCATTATCATCAGTTCGAGGGCGTCCATTATGGAATAGGCATTTCTCATAGACACAGACGGCCACGAACTATGTCATAATATATAGTTATATGATTGAACTAGCTGCGCCCCGCGGTTTCACCAGCGTAAATTTCGATCCCGTGGAAAATAGAAAACTCTATGTGTGTGCCAAATTTCATGAAAATCGGTACAGTAGCTTTTGCGTGAAGGAGTAACAATCAAATAAACACAAACTTACATACAAACATACATACTTTCGCATTTATAATATTAGTAGGATTAATAAAAAATACGGCGTTTTATACATAGTGATGTAAGTATTATAATAAAAAAATGCTTCAACGGACACAAAGATTGTTGACCTGCTTGTAAATGAAACTCATTCTTTTGACTTTGCCTTTATAAGATCATCCTAGATGTAGGTACTCCCTACATCAATAATTACGTTACACCATCAGATTACGAATAAGCACTCTTGGTTGCTGTTAATAAACTTTATAAGAACAACACACCTAAAGGAAAACTATTATTTATACTATTATATATTTAATTTTATTTTTTAAAACTTCTTCTGCTTAATCCGGCCAAGCCGCATCTGCATATCAAGAAACACCTGTATAAGAGTTTAAGTTAACGACACTTATCGAAAAAGGGAAGAAAAAAGCAGTACTGAAATCGTTTCGACTTCATTGATGTTAGAATAATTACAAGACTGAATTATCGAATATGACAGCAAAATTTGTGCAAAATGAATAAATGCAGTCAGATTTCAGGAAATACAGTTTATTTATCTAATGAAAGTTGAGGAAAATATATAAAATAGAGAAACAGAATCTTGGCAACAAAATTGTCTTGTATTAACCTGTCAGTAACAGAGCAGCGATACGAAACGAAGCTAAAGACACGGCAGAGGTAAATCAAAAATGTCGTGAAAGCCTTTAAAGTATGTCTTGATTTTGTAACAAATTTGTAGTACCTATCAAATATTAATTATGACGAATATAAAAAAAAAGTTAGTTTTGAAGATATTTATCAGTATAATGTGTCCATTTTCAAAACACTATTGTATTTAAACTTTTATATAATAATGATTCCTGAAATCAACCCTTAAAAATATGTTTCACCAAATTATCTCTGTCAAAAATTAATTTTATATCTTAATAGTTCTCGGGTATATTATACGTCATACTCTTTATAATTATTTAGCTATTCTCTATTTCCAAATAGATTTCATTACAGATTGATTGTCTTATATCCGTCGTTATAAAAAAACAGATAAAATCTTATTAGCTTGACGTAATACTGTCTTCAATTCATCCAACATTTATAAAGTTTCGCTTTCCTCGAAATGAACAGCTCGGTCTTTGATATAATAATTTTTAGGTTGCGAAGTTCCTTTGTTTTAAATTGTGCCTCGGAAGAGAATAGTATGAGTTAATCCCTCGCTTTTGTAATATTTATTTTATTGCGAAAAACAAAAGGCAACAACTGTTACTTTTGTCTTTTGGTTGGACATAAACATTAATTTAAAGATTTTTTGTAGTTTGAGTAACATTTTTTCTTACAATTCACTACTACTACTACACTGAATTTAGAACCCAATCACCGGGCGCGCACTGCAATCGTAGTGATCACTAAATGATAATAGTAATAATAATAACACCAGTTCAGATAATCAGTTGCTTTGCAACAGTGCACCTGAGACGATCCAGCATATTACTGAATCTTGCAAAGCAATCGTGCAAACAGACTACAAACATAGGCATGATCAGGTCGCCAACATCATTCATCAAAAACTCGCACTGAAATACAGCCTGATACCAACACCCTCAGTACCTAGTAGTAGTAGTACTATAAATACAGCCCAGAAACGATTTTAGAAAATACGTCCCACAAATTGTACTTTGATAGAGCGATACTTACCGATAGAACAGTTCATTATAATAGGCCGGACATTACATTAATAGATAAAACCACTAAAACAGGATATTTAATTGATATAGCAGTACCTAATTCACACAACATCCAAACCAAATAGCGGAAAAATTAAATAAATATATGGAATTAAAAGGTGAAATAACCCGAATGTGGAATTTGCGTAAGGTAACCATTGTATCAATAGTTTTATCCACAACAGGTATTATCCCAAAGAACTTGCACAACTCACTAAAGGAATTAGATTTACCCAAATATACATTATAATTAAATTAATTATTATAATATACATTATCCTTCAGAAAGCAGTCATTCTAAATACATGCCGTATCACTGGAAAATTCCTGCAGTTAAACCCAACACACCAACACTCTTACACAAATACTCTATAATGTCCACTTGGCTTTGGCCCGTGGATGTTATTAGCTACCGGTTAGTCTTGGCCAACCGAGAAGGAATAATCCTACAAACATAATAATAATAATCTAGACATGAATAATAATATCAACATGGACTTCGCACACTACGTAAGTGTCAGCCTATATTCACAAACTACCATATGGACGTTTGTTACAGCTGGTACTAGACAACAGAAATATATTTCAAATGTTTAAATTTTTTATTATATATATCGGGTTAAGATGGCCGACATGATATGTTTTACGTAGGTAATAAAACAACTCTTGGTTTCACACTCTGTTTAATAAAACACAGTAGTTCACTTCTAATAACTTTTAATTATCACGCTTTTGGACAGAGTAACGATATAACAAATTCACTATGTAACGTGGCCAGTGGCCACGGTACAGCAAGTACGCCGGGCGAACACTGACACTCGAATGATCTCTCTAGTGGGCGTGTACCTTCTTTATATAGATTGTCTGGTAATTAACTTATTTGTCACAAACACCACCTGCGTTATGCAGGTGTTGTGTTTCAACTATTGATGACGTCACAAACACTACCTGCGCTATGCAGGTGTTGTTTATCAATTATTAATGAGTCAGGCGCCGGTGGCCCATGGAGGTGGGTGGAGAATGGAGGGCAGCGCATCTGTATAGCCTCTATGCGGATGTTTGTGGGCGTCGGTAGTCATGAAAATGGCTCCGACTGCTCGTTTGCCATCCTATACCATAAAAAAAAAAA